>JASANB010004480.1:0-150112 GCA_030248155.1 Sabatieria punctata | reverse complement strand
AAAATGGCTCTTAAATTCACAGAAACTGTTTCTTGTTTCGAACTATGTACGTGTTACAAAAGCTGTAGTGGTACCAAGAATGCATAAGAGTAGCAAGAATGTGCCACTCAGCGGCCGGCCGAGTGTGGACGCGCTGAACCATAATTACCGGAGGAGTCGGGAATTTCCCGACCTCCGGCAATTGGGCATGCCCTTTATCGCAGCCCAACCTAATTTTTGAGCGGGATATTCAATCTGTCTTTGGCAATGTAGCTGCCGCCGTTGATTTCTTAAGTCTACGGCAACATGATAGGGAAAGAATGGTAAAAAAATATCTTGCAATCGTTGCAATTGGACACTTGTTTTAGTTATTGTGATGATTGGAGATCTTAGACGAAATATGGAATGAATTGCCGATGTAGAAAATCACTAAAAATTTTGTTGACGTCATGCATGCTAGGAAATCAGGTTGCGCTGCAATATAAAGCGCATGCGCAATTTACCGGAGGAGTCGGGAAATTGCCGACCCCCTCCAGTACCGGAGGGGTCGCGAATTTCCAGACCCCTCCCGTAATTATAGTGCAGCGCATCAACATTCGGCCGGCTGGCTGCTGAGTGGCATATTCTTGCTACTCTTTTATGTATTCTTGGTAGTACATACAAGAAGTAGGACAAAACTCTACAAAAACTATATTTTACTGTGAAGTCCTAAACAATGCGTGAATCTGAACTGAGTACGAAATCCTACCTTTATCAGTAGCAGTTAGAAGGTCATCTTCCGATTGTGCGCTTATCATAAACCATTCAATGTACTGCGGTTCTTTGCTGCAAGATGATTTCGATTTCTGTAACAATTTCTGAAAATAATATATAAGTATAGCTATCTGTCGCGTGTACTGTACGTACTTATTGGAAGCCAATCACCTACTGGTTTTTTATGTTTCGATCGTTTCTTTCTGTGACAGATGCATATGATTGAAATGATAACTGACAGTATGATAATTAAGAGCAAGCCACCAACTGATATTAAGACGATCACCCATACTTGCATTGCTTGAACTGGCTGAAATAACCACGCTACAGGAGGAACGAGGAGTGAGTTCAAACTTACAACTATCAATAATGAAAACCATAGACAAGTCAGTAAACAGAACATCCCAACGCGAAACCAGTAACCGAAATATGTTAATTTTTACTGCTTTGTGTTCTAAACAGTAAAACCGCTCAGTATTCTTATGAAACCAATACGTAGATAAATGTACATTGCTGTGTGCAGAATGGAAGAAATGTCGTAAGATACACTAAGCGGATGTCATTCTGTAAGTTTTTTGAAGCTTTATGAATACTACATAGATACAGGGTCAATATACGCAGGCTAATTAACAGACGAACCAGTAAAACATATAATGACACTGCAGAAATAGCAGCTGGGGACTAGTTGAAGTTGATTAATGTTTGCTTATAGTCTTCTTAGCTAATGTTTCATCGGTTCCAGCAGATAACGCCGTGGAATCGGAGCTCTGCGCGGTGCAAGAAGTTGTGGGGCTCGGCGATATGGCAACTGAACATACAATTTAGCACTGTTGTAGGTCTGTTACCATATCTGAGCAGCTTACTTTCATCATTAGGTTGAGTTTCACTGTTTTTCTCTGTCGCAAGCTTCTGGGACATGTTAGCTAAACAGAAAACCAAGTTATATGCAATCTTGTTTGACAGTGAAAACCGACGTTTGACTAATTTCATCGTAACAGCCGTTTCTCTATCGTCCGATGCTAAATCCAAGTTTACGTATTGATTGGCTCTACTATCATATTTATTCATGTTTTTCGATTTCTAAAACAAATTGCCAACTAATAGGGACTTGCTTTCTATCAGACAGTTTTTACATTTCTTGTCTGTCCTTCGCGTTGTCGATAGAACCAAACGGCTAAGACTATAATCCGCGCCATAAGTAAGACCAGCATCAAGAGAGACATGGAAATCACTATTACAGACCAAAGTGGAAAAATCATCTAAATTGAAGTAGAATAATTAGAAGAAAGGCAAAGAACTTATGAAACTGTACCGCAGTAAATCAGTTGAACTACAAGCAATACAAGACAACAAACCAGTAGGTAACATGCAAATTGTATGATGAGCAGCAACAAACGCAAATTAGCATTTTTGTTTATTTTTCGCTTTGTGTTTTTGTGCGTGCTCTCAGATTATGCAGTTTGTTGATGAACCAACGTACTTTCGTTCTGCTTTCAAGAGCTCCTTTCTCATTCTGCTCTGTGCCTGCGTGGTCATAAAGTCTCAACTGAACATCCATCAACCTAGGGTAGAAGCGTGTCAACTGCTCTGCAAGCAATGCGTCGCCCAGTGTCAAGACGGCTGTCAAGCCAGTTGTCTGTCCAAAAGTGAGTTAATTACCGCCGAATAGGGTAAGTAGCGGCCAGTTTCAGCACCCAACAACACATTCAACTGTAGTAGTGAGGTCTGTGCCAGCAACCGCTACAAACGACACCTCATAGAGAAGATCGCGAAACCATTCGAACACGGCGCAGAAGAGAGCGCAGCGGCCATACGGAAGTTATCTGCAGAGGAGTTGCCTGTGTTGGACAGAATCAGACGATGGTTCAGCAGCTTGGCAGAGCACTTCAGAAGCAGCTGGATAGGCAGAAAACTGTTCGGAATGAACACCAAGCAACTGGTGGAACAAATGCCAGAACAACAGCTGACCAAGTTAGGTGACGTGATGGAAAGATACGCAGATACAGCCAAGACGGAGTTGAAAACGGCCATGAAAGGTGCCGAACTTGCTGAAGAAGAGCTGGCAAGGGCAGTGGAGACAGGAGACCAACATCTAGCAGCTAAGGTAGAAGCAGCGCAAGCAAAGGCGGACCAAGCACTAGAAAAAGCAGAGCAAACGTTGGCCGATTTCAAACAAGAATTGGCTGAGCTGCAAAAGGAACCCAGCTTGAAACAAGTGGCGCCGGCGGTTTCGCAGTACCATACTGAAGTGTTGCCTCAGATAGAAACGGCTGAGAAGGAGTTCACGAAAGCCGATAGGCAGTTGGCAAAATTATCTGACAAGTTGAAGCGCTTCGAAACAGAAAGAAAACCGGTACCAAACGAGTTAGCGGCAGATTACCGAACGGCCCTAGACGATTTCAAGAGCAAAGAAGAAAGTCTGAAGAAAGCTTGGTTACGCAAGGATCAGCTGGACCGTAAGTTGAAGCCTCTGTTCGATCGAATGTACCAGAGAACCGCCGATCAACTGACCTCTGAGCTGGAAAGCATACCGGAAGAAGCGTTGATCAAGTTGAGAAGAACAGTAGAAGACCACTGGGCAGCTGAATCGGGACGTGTTACAACAGAGCTCATGGGAAATGTGGAGGCAATGAAAGCTGCCGAGACTAGGACTGAGGATCTGGAAAAGGAGTTGGCGGCAATCGCAAGTGACCCAGCCTTCGGCAAGACCGGCTCCATCTTCTCCAAATACCAGGCAGCCGTGGCGGAACTGGAAGAAGCACAAAAGGAAGCAGCTAGCGCTGGTCGGCTGAAACGACCAGGCTTGAAGTTTCAAGTTGTCCCAAGAAAACTGGAACAAGCCCAGGCCAAAGTCCGTTACCATGAGAAACTGTTGCAGCCCGTGTTCGGAAAGATGCGCCAACAGGCAGTTGCTGAAGCGGCTAAGTTGCCGAAGGATATGTTGCAGCAATTCAAAACTGCAGTACAACAGAGCACACAGGCCGAAATGAAGCTGAAGATTTTAGCGGAGGAAAGTGAGCGTGTAGATCAGCAGCTAAAGAAAGTGACGTCTAATGCGGAGTTGGACGCATTGAAAGAAAAGGATGGAGAAATCAGTCAACAGATCGAAGAAACTAAGCACCGTCTGCAAGATGGCAAGCGTACACTGGCTGTCTTGCTGAAGTTAAAGAGAAAGCTGAAGACAGTGCACGACATGACGATCGAGCTGAAGCGCCTGCCTGTAACAGTGAAGGAAGCGGAAATAGAGTTTGTAAAAGCCAAGAGCCTGGTTAAGCAAACTGAGAAGCATTTGGAAACAGCCGAAGGTCCGTTGCGACAACAACTGGAAGAGACACTGAAGAAAGCAACGGAGAAGATGCGCGGCAAGGAACAGGCTTACCTTGAAAGACACGCCTATGCCAAGAAACGCTCTGAATTGCTAGAAGACGAATTGATGCCTATCTTGCAGCCAATTGCTACGCCCTAGCGTCTTTGATTCGTACGTATTACTAATTCTTTTTTCTTGTATACCAAATTCGCTGTATTGCTGCGTTTTACCAAAATAAAAATTACTGGTCTGTCTAAGTGTCTTGTCCGTATTTCTCTGACTATATTTTCTTCCTAGCTAGTGTTTCAAAAGTTGGACATGAATCAGCGCTGTGAACTGTGGCTGAAACAGTGTATTCAGATTAAATGCTGGCCTGCTTTCCAAACTATTTTCAAATGATTTGATGTGCATACAAAGTCCACTAAAATGAATCACTTCATGGATACTTTATTTGTTTGCTCTGTCAACAGGTCAAGCGCGAAACAAAATCTGTCTGAAACGATTTCGCACCTGCTTGCTTGTGATCAATAGCAGCCAGGGATTTTGACAGGAAATAAAATCACCGATCACGAACCAAAGAGGCATATAGATATTGTGGTGTCCGTGTTGGGTGACACTTACTGCCGATAAAACAAGAAATACAGTGTACACCAGCAGACTCATAAACATCACAAATCCACATGTCAGCATTTTAATTTCGTGTGATGACATCCCTCCCGCTCCGGTATCACTGTTTGCTGTGACCACTTGAATGCACTGCGCTGCTACGGCCTCTTGTTTTCTGCGAATTTTTAGCCAGCAAATGCCGTACAACGTAGCCAAGATAACGTTGTAAGTGCAAAGCAGCGTTCCGGAGAGCACAGAGAAGTTCTGAAAATGCCGCTCAGGTATTTATTATGGCAGTACACACAGTGCACGCTGCCGACTATGACAACTGTGATCTTTACAAGGTGCATCGACACCGTATCCGCATGTAAGCCGCTTATAACATATGGCAAGCGTGAATACCAAACAAATACGTATTACAATACCACTGTTTTGTGTTCCAAACAGTGTAGGCCGCCCGAAAGATGTCCGCTCGATTTTTGTCATTCACTTGTTCCATTCAACCTCAGACAGTTTTTTCTTTATCGAACTAAAGTCTGACTTTCCTTGTTTTTCATGTTCCACTGGCCTGTGGGACAGCTGAGAATACCTCTCACCTTTTCGGTAGCTCTGCCTACGAACACTCGGAAGCGGTAAAGACAATCTACAGTACCCGTTCCAAAGTTAGCGACTCGTAGTTGAGCAGAACCTCCCCTGAGCTGTTTTCGTAGTCGAATCTGAATGCTGAGAAGAACAGCGGTGACACCGAAACCAGAGAAGCGCACCACTGCAAAACTATAGCACCGACCGTCACTTTTGATGTCCAGATCTATATAAATAAAAAAGTATGGTTCTCAGTCGAAAAAAGCAGGGCTCCGTTACCTGCTTGAAAGGATAAACTACGGCGCAAAATCTGTTGACTGAGAGCAGTATAATGCCGTAGGTCTGTGCGTTTCCCAGCAACCACACACTTACAAGACAGAATTTAGGGATAATGCCTGTCGGATGAACTCTGTAGAACGAACGAATTGACAGCCAATTCCAGGAGCGAAATTTGTAAACAAAATAACTGATCAGCAACATTTTGACGTCGGCCACTCCTAGCGAGATGGAAATACGGAAGAAGGCCGAATTGAACGGCTCGAATTTCCTGTATTTGATCAAAATAATTATAAACAATATGTAGACTGGTAGAGATATACAGGAAAAACAGAAAGATGTTAGTTCGAGTAAGCCTGGCTCAGGCATAATTAGGCTGACAACTGAACTGATTGGCTTATTGTTCAATTTTCGGGTACGTTTCTTGGGGACCAATTAGAAGTTGGTATGAAGAGCAACAGGCAACGTCAATGATTCCCCTAGCTTCAAAGAAATAGTTGAAGAATCCAGACAACCAAATGCTTAGATAACAAGAGTTTGCTTAGAACGCTAATATGTTAATAAACCTGAAAAATCAATCAAAAAACTGAGGAGACCCAATTGTCCAAGTTGTTCTTCAAAGAAATTGAAGTGAACCGTAAATTAGTGCAGTTACAGCGCAGGGAAAGCTTATCATTTACGCCCAGTCCAAAGTTCGATGGTGGTTTCGGCCACTTTTTGTATATTTCGATTATGATACAGCTATCAGTTTGTTGTGAAGAAGGAGCTTTTGTCAACAAAATCGGTACCAAATTTGCTCTTTGGCACGTACACTATGCAGCCTCCTAGTTCCCTCTGTAAGCAAGCAAAAAATCCTACTGTTAGGTACCTGGTACTATGATTGTTTCTAAGCATTCGGATGGCATTCTAAGAATGCTCGCCATTCATTTCTTGCATGCCATTCAAAATCTGCAAGCGACCTTTGTTCCGATAAAGAGATGACGTTCTGTCAATGTTCCTTTGATATCGGCCGCCGCGCCGCCTGCCCAAAATTGACGCGACCTCGACAAAGTTGTTTGTTTGGGCGCGACAACGCAGACGCAGTGTAAGCTTGCTTGCCTATCGGCAGTTTTCACTCAAACTAATCTGTACTTTCAACTTTATCGCTCACCTGTAGTACTGTATGTGCACCAACCGACACTATGAAATCGTACTCGCTAACTTGTGGGTGGACCAAGATTTTGGTTTTGCTGCTCTTCATCAGCCTGACTATCGCAAAACCATTACGGTAGGTTTCTGTAGACACAGAAGAATACAGTGTTGGCCATAAAAACACCGCCTGGCCTTTTTCCAAGTTTTCCGAATAATTTCAAATGGCCGCCATTCCGTCAATTCACAACCGAATGAAAAGATTTTTGGCATGACTATTACTATCTGTTTACAGTTTGTTTTGGCCAAGTCCTAGCCTTCTGTAGTTATCAGTTATTCCGAAATGAAGGGACACGAATTTTCAGACGTCAAACTTGAACACACATATCTCAGAAATCCTTCATCGCATTTGTCCCAAATTTTGCAGGTTAACTCTTAGACGCAGAATTTTTTTGACGCCAAAGCCTGGCTATAAGGACATGCAATGCGGCCTAAAAATGGTAATCACTTTTTGCATTCACTGAAATTTTCAAAAAAGCGTGATTTGATGTGACTGACCAATCACGCGTTGCATGCAGCACTGTGCATTGTCTGACAAAAAAACGTTATTGACATGACTAGCCAATCACTCTTTTGCACTTTCATTTTCCAATCACATTTATGGCTAACAAACAACCGCACGCCAAACCAGATTCTATGTGGGGTACTACTCCAAATGGAGTAGCTTCTGCTAATAAGGGTTAATCAATCTATACATGGGCTCAAAACTCTGAAGACGCCAGACGCCTTTCTGGCACAGCTGGTTAAAATCTGGCGGATTTTACATTCAGTGAAGGTGAAAAATTAGCATTGCCAAAAATGAGGTGGTGCGGTGCCCTCTGAACATAAAACTCGACTGTAGTGTATAGCGTAATTTGCTCATTGTGTTGATTTAGCTAACGCGATTGTAATCCATGACCCCACCCCATTAGTATGTATAACCCTGCTTTCTGTGCAGGCGATAACACCCTCATTTTGAGAATGCCAAATTTTCACGTTCACTGAAAGTAAAAATCCGCCAGATATTAACCGGCAGTGCTAGACCTGAACTCAGCAGGGTTTTAAGTTAATATATGATTGGTTAGCCTGCAAAATTTGGGATAGACCCGATGAAGGGTTCCTGAGATATTTTTATGTTCAAATTTGACGCTTGAAAATTCAATTCATTTCGGAAGGGTATAACTCCAGGCTACACAGGGGGGGGGGGGGGTCGCACGACGGACTTTTCCAAAATATGATGGGCGCCACTTCGTTAGGCGCTTATAACTTCTGAAGGAAAAGAGGCACAGAAATGGGCCTCCAACCATTCGACGTAGTTTACGGCGAGCTTTCAAACAGACTAACCCGCGCCTTTCTATGTCTACTGGTTGGCGCGAAATTCAAATTTTCCTGACTAGCAAAAGTAGTGCCGATGCAACACCTGACAAACGTGCGCACCGTTCTGGCGCCCTTCAAGCTAGAGGGCCGGCTAATGGCGCATTGCGCAGATAATTGCGTGGGCAATCCAGCCGTGCAAGCCGCATTGTTCTGAGGGCTCATACGCCAGAACGGCGACCATTCAAAAATTGGGTCGAAAATGGTGCATTTTCTGACTGATTTTTTGACAGGTTTTGACGCCTGTCGCCAATATACTTGCTCTAAACGCGGCGGCTCACCCACCAAACGATAGCCAACAATCTCAGGATTCCGAAACTGTACTCACGTTTCCGTTTCGTACCTGTTTTACGCCTCTTTTAGCCCAGCAACTGTGCATTGGTCAGCAACCCTAAATTTTAGCTCCAGAAAAACATGCAAATTTCGGAGAACTGAGGAGGAAATTTCAACATGTCTTGAATACGATTTGTAGAGCGGACTGAGAGCTTTCGATCGCTATAGAGCATGGCCTCCCAGCATAAAATTTTCTTCTGAGGTCTTTTGCATTTTTGCATTTTGTCCTGTTTTTATCATCGATTTTACTGGGTTTTCGGCACATAACTCTTTTGTATGAGCACGTAGGGCAATGGGTGTGCCATCAAACGATGGCCCACATCCGTGCGCATTCTGTGGTGTGCAATACGACAGGCTGCGATCACTGGGTGGGGTGCGCCTGACCGAAATGTTCCGCCGGTCAGGATTTTTCGACTACTTCTTGGCAGTTTTTCTGGTAAGCTGAACTAATAACTGAATACTGCGCGTCGATTTACCCATAGAATGATTGATTCAATGCTAAGGATACCGAAAATGTGATTATCGTTCCGTCTTGTAGCTGTTTCACGCACTTTTCCCCCGATATGCTGCCCTGGTCTCAAAATAGTCACCGCGACCACTGGGGAAATGCGCGAATTTTGGAGAACTGAGGAGGAAATTTCAAAATGTCTTGAATACGATTTGTAGAGCGGACTGAGAGCTTTCGATCGCTATAGAGCATGGCCTCCCAGCATAAAATTTTCTTCTGTGGTCTTTTGCATTTTTGCATTTTGTCCGTTTTTATCATCGATTTTTCTAGGTTTTCGGCACATATATCTTTTGTATGAGCACGTAGGGCAATGGGTGTGCCACCAAACGATGGCCCACATCCGTGCGCATTCGGCGGTGTGCAACACGACAGGCTGCGATCACTGGGTGGGGTGCGCCTGACCGAAATGTTCCACCGGTCTGGGTTTTTTTACTCTTCTTGGCAGTTTTTCTGGTAAGCTGAACTAATAATTGAACACTGCGCGCCGATTTACCCATAGAATGATAGATTGGAAGCTAAGGATTCCGAAAATGTGATTATCGTTCCGTTTCGCAGCTGTTTCACTCACTTTTTCCCCCGATATGCTGCCCTCATCTCAAAATAGTCACCGTGAACACTGCGGAAATGCGCGAATTTTGGAGAACTGAATAGAAAATTTGAAAATGTGGCCAATAGGAAGTGTAATTATTGCAGAATCCTTCTGATTGGTGGGTAATTTTGAAATATCATCCACCTGTTGCTTCAGAAACAGAACAGTCCATAATATGCATATTTCAGTGGAAAGCTGGTGGCAGCTAGTAGGTAGAATTGGAGCCAACTGGATTGCCATTGCCACACCCATTGCCCTATGTGCTCATACAAAAGAGTTATGTGCCAAAAACCCGGTAAAATCGATGATAAAACCAGACAAAATGCAAAAATGCAAAAGACCTCAGAAGAAAATTTTATGCTGGGAGGCCATGCTCTATAGCGATCGAAAGCCCTCAGTCCACTCTACAAATCGTATTCAAGACATATTGAAATTTCATCGTCAGTTCTCCGAAATTCGCGAATTTTCGCAGTGTTCACAGTGACCATTTTGAGACCAGGACAGCATATCGGGTAAAAGTGCGTGAAACAGCTACGAAACGGAACAATAGTCACATTTTCGGAATCCTTAGCATGCAACCAATCATTCTATAGATAAATCGACATGCAGTGTTCAATTATTAGTTCAGCTTACCAGAAAAACTGCCAAGAAGTAGTCGAATAATCCATATGGGCGGAACATTTCGGTCAGGCGCACCCCACACAGTGAGCGCAGCCTGTCGTATTGCACACCACAGAATGCGCACGGATGTGGGCCATCGTTTGATGGCACACCCATTGCCCTACGTGCTCATACAAAAGAGTTATGTGCCGAAAATCCAGTAAAATCGATAATAAAAACCGGACAAAATGCAAAAATGCAAAAGACCTCAGAAGAAAATGTTGGGCTGGGAGGTTATGCACTATACCGATCGAAAGCTCTCAGTCCGCTCTGCAAATCGTGTTCAAGACATGTTGAAATTTCCTCCTCAGTTCTCCAAAATTCGCGCATTTCCCCAGTGGTCACTGTGACTATTTTGAGACCGGGGCAGCATGTTGGGGGAAAAGTGCGTGAAACAGCTACGAAACGGAACGACAATCACATTTAAGGGAATCCTTAGCTTCCAATCTATCATTCTATGGGTAAATCGGCGCGCAGTGCTCAATTATTAGTTCAGCTTCCAAGAAAAACTGCCAAGAAGAGTCGAAAAACCCAGACCGGTGGAACATTTCGGTCAGGCGCACCCCACCCAGTGATCGCAGCCTGTCGTGTTGCACACCGCCGAATGCGCACGGATGTGGGCCATCGTTTGGTGGCAACCCATTGCCCTACATGCTCATACAAAAGAGTTATGTGCCGAAAACCCAGTAAAATCGATGATAAAAACCGGACAAAATGCAAAAATGCAAAAGACGTCAGAAGAAAACTTTATCCTGGGAGGTCATGCACTATACCGATCGAAAGCTCTCAGTCCTCTCTACAAATCGTATTCAAGACATGTTGAAATTTCCTCCTCAGTTCTCCAAAATTTGCATGTTTTTCTGGAGCTAAAATTTAGTGTTGCTGACCAATGCACAGTTCCTGGGCAAAAAGAGGCATAAAACAGGTACGAAACGGAAATGTGAGTACAGTTTCGGAATCCTGAGATTGTTGGCTATCGTTTGGTGGGTGAGCCGCCGCGTTTAGAGCAAGTATATTGGCGACAGGCGTCAAAACCTGTCGAAAAATCAGTCAGAAAATGCACCATTTTCGACCCAATCTTTGAATGGTCGCCGTTCGGGCGTATGAGCCCGCAGAACAATGCGACTTACACGGCTGGATTGCCCATGCAATTATCTGCGCAATGCGCCATTAGCTGGTCCTCTAGCTTGAAGGGCGCCAGAACGGTGCGCACGTTTGTTAGGTGTTGCATCGGCACTACTTTTGCTAGTCAGGAAAATTTGAATTTCGCGCCAACCAGTAGACATAGAAAGGCGCGGGTTAGTCTGTTTGAAAGCTCGCCGTAAACTACGTCGAATGGTTGGAGGCCCATTTCTGTGCCTCTTTTCCTTCAGAAGTTATAAGCGCCTAACGAAGTGGCGCCCATCATATTTTGGAAAAGTCCGTCGTGCGACCCCCCCCCCTGAGGCTACACAAGGCCTGCTGGGCTAGGACTTGGACAAAACAAACGGTAAACAAATAATAATAATAATCACGCCAAAAATCTTTTCATTCGGTTGAAAAGTGATGGAATGGCGGCCATTTGAAATTATTCAGAAAGCTCGAAAAAGGCAGGCCAACTGAACCGTATAAATCTAGCCGAGCAGAACATAAACTACGAATGAAACCGATTTTTTTGTGTATTATTTTGAGGCTAAAAAGAAACGCCGTTGGAGAGCAGACATTGGCCCATCATGAGGCCTCTGACAAACCAACACAACTTGGCAAATCGACCGGAAACAGTACTAGACGTGGCAGGTACATCCACCACAGGCTTCTGTTCGGCCGGTTCATACGTCGCTAACTTTTTGTGTTTAGCTCAAACGCTGAAGACCTACGCCAACTGCTGGAAAACGCCTGATGATTTCGAAGCCAAATGATATCTATTTTTACGATAAATTATATCTGATTTAAAGAATCTTTTTACTCTTGTGGTTGCCTGCCGCCGCGATTAGCGCGTTTTACTGCGCGATTTCGTAAGTTTTTGCGAGCGCTCGCAAGACTGGACTATAATTTCGGCGACGTAGCTAGGGAGTTGGCATCTATCTCACAAACTTATCTGGTGGTTGGTCAGGTGTACACAATTTGAAACAATACCACAAGTTTTAGTTTTAGCACATAATTCATCAGTTTCTCTTATTTTTTACAGACTTTCTTTTTCCTACCTCCACCACAAAGGGCGGATGTACCCAACCCATCCTACATCCCCTGGATGCGCCACTGAGTCGTCGGTTAATGACGACCCGACTACAAACATAGCAAAAGTAGTACGTACAATCATGTTTCATACATAAAAACAACAGAGGAATTCTCACTCAAATTTTGCAAAATTTTGTGTGGTAGCCGTTGCTCTCAGGAACGGCCTGAAGACCTATGATCTCAGAGGACTCTCAAAGAGATCGGTATCGAATTCCATCCATCCGGCAGAATGTCTTTGAAAAACAGGTTGGACCGGAGAATAAAAAAGCTCCGCACCTTTAACAGTCAGGCGCTTAACGCTCTTTATGGTACCGGTACTTAGGGTAGTGGCACATATATGGCACCCCCACGTTCGGCCACTGTAATGGTACCATATATGGTACCCCTACCTTCGAATTGGTAGCTGTACCGGTACCATGTACCACTTCATTCAAGTTTCGTACCATATATGGTAGCGGCACTGATGGTCATAGGTAGGGCTATTACATATGGAGCTGGTGCCAAACGCGGTCAAACTCCTGTCACTTCGCTACCGGCCAAGTTTGCACCCTCCAGACCGAGTCTGAGCAGCTAGAAATCGATCGGAAGCTGTATCCCACCCAACCAACATGGATGCTATTGTTGCTTCAGGTGCACGGCAACTCGAATAGCTCCGATTGACCTCGGCTTAACATCAACGACCTACTTACTACAGTAGAACTTGTCCCGCCGAGTGGATGAATGAGCATACAGATAGCTCTCAAAAATTATTTGTAGACAAATCCCGCTCATTGCAAATTCATTGAAAAAGATTTGAAACGTTGGCATATTTACTGCGCCAGAACTGTCTCATTGCCGAGTTTTGGATTTGTCTTTTAAAAGCGTCGAGTCCACATTATTCAAGCTATTTTTCGTCTGTTTGTCGAAAAGCAACTAAGCTGGTCGTGGTAATGTTTCAGTCGAGCCTGTCCTGTCCAGTTTCAGCGATTCATAAACTTACCTGGCGGGGAGTGAGACGCGTACAAAAAGGCGTCTGCTCTAGGGCGAGGCTTAACCATTGCACACCGGTGAGGCTGACCTCTAAGACTGGTCCGAGTTGGATCAGTCTACCGTGCAATTTTTGAGTTCTGGGACAGCGTTCGCGCTTCCCTGCTTTCCTAAAGCAAAATTCGCCTCTATGGCGGCAATAATTTCGCAAGCCAAACGCTCCCTCGCGTTATTTGCATTACTGTCGGCTCTAAATTAGACTGGTGATAAAACTCAGTAGACACAAGTGCCACGGCGACGTGAACAGTTGGAATACAGCCAATGGCGTACACAGGAGGTGTACACTTTTGAATTTGCCTGGTTGGCCCAGGGCGACTAAATTTTCTAAAAATTCTGGGCATAAAATTAACAAGTAGAGGTGATAAGATATTCGTTTCTCCTATTTTTGCCCAATTTTTCATTCCTACCTGTACCACAAAGGAGGTGTACCCACCCTACACCCCCTGGGTACGCTACTGAATACAGCAATACTGGCAAGGAAGTAAGAAGACGCTGAATTTGCATGTACAGTACAGTACAACAGTACAGTAACAGTTAATCACGACTGGCTGTCATTGGAAGCAACAGTACTGTATCGGAGGTTGTTGATGTCGAGTGGTTTGCAGGTGAGCAAAGAGAGAAAACTCTGTCTGAACTGTCTGTGTCTAAAGACGAACAGAAAGGTGTTGACCACCGGGTTGATGTTCATGATGATTCCGGCCCAGGGGAACGCCTCCAGCCCCATTCGGTTGTGCAGCACCAGTCTGGCCACACAAGGCACCACCATAAAGATGAAAGTGAACACCGAACTCAGCCCCAACGTGACTAGCAGTCGTTTGTTCTCCTGCAGATAGTTGAGCTCGATTTTGCCGTAGATGCCCATGCTGTTCAGTCGTTTGACCTGTCGCTTGTAAATGAACGGAATCACCGCGTAAATCAGCACCGAGGCACAGCTGCAGGACAACTGTAGCACTGTGAACACGTAGAACATATTAGGACCCAGAGCGTGATCGAAAAGACACAATGCCTCAACGTCGGGGCACTTTTGCTCTTGCGACAGCAAATAGGACAAGCCGACACTTAGGACGGCGTTGACAAAAGACACTACATAGAAAGAACCGGCCATTAAGAAACTGTATTTGACGCTCATTTCCTTGTAGTTCAGAGGCTTGACCACAAACACGAACCGGTCTATGCTGATACAGAGCAACATGAAGTAAACCAGCGGGAAACTCAAACTCCAAACCAGTCCGTGCGGGGTGGTAATGCATTGGAACGGACTGCGGCAGTCTTTAGCTCGTCCGTTTTCTATCAACACGTACCGGTAAATACCGGCCTCTGCGAAAGCAATCTCGTTTATGACGTCAGCTAGAGCGTCGAAAGCAACCATCAGATATTCTTTCCGCCAGCGCAGTATCGGGTGCTTGAGGATAGTGCAGAAAACAAGAAAATTGGCCAAGCCGAAAGTGATTCCTTGCGCCGTGTAGATGACATAGCCCCACGTGAAGTGGTGGTACGGATGCATCTCCGGACGGTCGCAGGTTGCATTACAGAAGAAACTGTCGTTTGCCATGGCCAAATGCTGCAGTCAACCAGTCAACTCGGTTTTATTCGCGGCTGAGCGTTCGCTAAACGCTGATAAAGACGGGAAGGCAGGCGTTTCGAAGCTGATAAGCTATTCTGGCAGAACGTTACCTCGTGATAAAGTCAGGTTTTTAGCAAATTACTGTTCGTTACAGGAAAGTGCCTCTGACAGAAAACGCACAACAGGCTTGACTTTACTGGAGTAGACTGTTTTCTAAGGTCGCCTTTTGCCGTACAACCGTAGAGGTCTGGGGTTCGCCTCTCATCTATGTGCATACGTACAGTATGCGTTAGGGTAAGAACCAAAGGCCGGAACCCAGCTAATATGCTACATTGAATCACATATGTGCTTTTATCTGCATAAAAGAAAGAAAGAAACTTCTGCAGCTGGCAATTTCTAGATCAATTCTATGCAATTGTTACAATTATTAAAATCACCAGTAAAAGGAGCGATTTCAGGGCCCGTGTTCATAAAAATATCCTAAGCTTAGGACAACCTAAGACGCTTAGGACGTCCTATTTGGCCGTAGGATATCCTACGAGTATGATATCCTACGCCGTATGATAGGATTATTCATAAAACAGTTTAGGATATCATACTCGTAGGAAATCCTAAGCGCCTTTTATTAGCGGTTTGAGCCACCGCCACGCGACATGTTAAGGAGGGAAATTCAAACCTGACTCATGTTTTGTTGTTGGCACCGGCCGGAAGCCCAAGTTTGAGTCTAGAAGTAATCATTTCTGTTCTGTAACCGTAATTTAGCCGTTTTTTCAATAATACAGAGCAAACGGGTATGAAAGTAAAAAGCTAAGAACACTTCATTTTCAGTAAAAACATGACTATTTAAATGTTTACTACTAATTTCAAGTTTATAATTATGCTTTAGAGCCGAGATGTTGGTAGACAGGCAACCAAGAGTGTTTATCGCATGCAACGCACGCTAAAACCTACGTCCTAAGCGGCCGTAGGTAGCTCGCGACCTACCTAAGGTTTTCGTCGTACGCCGTAGGATTTCCTAAGCGCGGCCATCCTAAGCAAAGTTTTATGAATTGTCCTACGGCCCGCGCGGCGTCCTAAACGGCCAGATTTAGGAAATCCTACGTCCTAAATTGTTTTATGAATACGGGCCCAGCAGTATTTTTGGCTCATTCAACACCGTTAACGACTACAGTCAGGCACTTAACGCCGTTTATGGTACTGGCACCATATATGGTATCACCACCAGGCCGCGAACGTGGGGGTACCGGTACCATAAACGGCAATAAGTGCCTGACCGAACAAAATGTTTTAACTGAATGTAAGAGCTTTACTGTACTTCCCAACACAGAAACACAAATAGCAAATCAAATCAAAACCGATGCAGTTCGGCTTTGGAGTAGCGTTTGAACTTTTCCTCCGCCGAGCTGCCGCTCAGATCTGTGAGACTGGGCACGACCGGATCCAAAATTGCCCTTTGTTGCTGTTCGTAGCGGTCCAACTGGAGCAGGAGCGAAATCGATCTCAGCGTCGCCGGCTGCGTCTTCAGCGCTCTGCACTTCAGCAACGAAACCAAACTTCTTCTGAACTCCGAGTGTCGGAAAATGAAGAGAAACGTGTTAACTGCAGGGTTCATATTCATGGCGAACCCGGCCCACGGGAATGCTTCTAAGTGAGGTTCGAAGGCTAAAAGCCTTGAGACACTGGGCACAACCATAAGGAGAAAGGTGAACAAACTGCTAATTCCTAAGGTGACCAAAAGTCGTTTTTGCTCTACTAAATAGTTCAGCTCCGGCCGACCCATTTCGCCTCTGATACTAAGACGTCTGACTTGGATATTGTACAAAATAGGCACACAGGCGTACAGTAGAACACTGACTCCACTACACAGAATTTGAAGAGAAATGGTAGGATAGAAAGTAGAGGCGCCACCGAGTGCGTGGTCTATCAGACAGATCAGCTCAAATTCCTCCGGACAAACTTGATTCTTCGAATGCGCATGAGAAGACAGAATGCAGGCCAGACTGCCGAACAAAGCCAGAAGGTAGAAAAAGCCAGAGAACTTGTAGGCGTACCAGATTCCGAACGACCTGTACCTCAGAGGCCGACATACGAACAGGAACCTGTCCACCGATACTGCCAGTAACATAAAATAGACCAGTGGCATGGTGTAACTCCACACAATACTGTGCACAGTCAACATGCAGTCCCAAGAGCTAGCGCAAGCCGAGGCCTCGCCAGCTAGAGTCAGTGGGATGCGATAGATTCCCGCCGCGATGTAACCGACTTCGTTGCCGACGTCTGCTAAAGCTAGAGCAGCTACCATTACGTACTCTTTGCACCAGCGCAGCTGGGCGTGTTTGAGAATGGCCAGAAAAATAAAGACATTAGCAACACCGAATACAAAGCCTTGCACGGTGTAGAGAACGTAAGGCCAAGTGGAGAGGTGAAAATCGGCGTTACCCAGTTCTTCAGCGCACTCGGATCGACAGGAAATATTCGTAAAGTTTGTGATGTTCTTGGACATAAGGCTCAGCTAACTCTGTAAAATCTCGAACGAAACGTAGGCGCACGTAAGTATATGTAGAACAGAGATAAGAGACACTTGACGTTTAAAGTTTTTTGGTGTTTGCGGCGGTTTTGTACGCTCGATTCAATAAGCTTAGTCAGTCAGTCAGTCGATCCGATCAGACTCGTGGTCCATTTCGCTACCCCGTGATTCGTCAAATCGGACGTTACCCTTCTTTCACTGCCAGCCACTTCTAGCCATGCTGCTGGATGCCGGTCACCAGGAGGGCGGCCGGCGTGTTGATGCCATGATGCTGACAGTTCCCGACGGCCATATGCCAAAGGGCTCACGGCATGCATAGTTAGTTTCTGGGACAGCTTCTGACATCGTAGATCTTCTCCAACGCGGCATGTTTTGTAGAGAGTAATGTTATGAGAGAGTCGTTTTGTTTTAGTGAAACGGCAGATCCAGTCGGTTCCCATTTTACCTACTCGCTGTCACCAACTTTCGGTGGCCTGGCTGGAGCTTTGAGCCAACGACCAACTCTTTGCGGCAAGAAACTTGCCGCACCGAAAGGATGAGCGCACGACGTCGTGCACAGTGGCTATGCGGCCTAAACCACTACACCAACAGCTCCGGTCATTCGGTGGTCGATTGATATTTATGCAGTAGAAGGCAAGTTTGAGAAGAACAACAACAATAACAAACCAACCAATCATAATCAGCACCGTGAAAACAGACAAGTCAGAAAATCGATAAATCACCGCGGCAGCGAGCCAATAGGAGGCGGAGGCGAGCTGCCGACCGGAAAATCTCCGCCCACCGAACTGCCAATCGAAACAATTTCAGAAGGTCCAATTCTGTTGGGAATACCGACACTGTTAGATCGTTTGTTCGAGCTGCTCACTTGACTTCTTTCAATCGTTTGGTACAGCTGTGCAATGTCTAATTCTTGCGTCTCACAAATAGCCAGCAGCGCGTGGTACTTCTGCTCGAGCGCTTCCAGGCGCTCGGCGTGCGTGTCGCGCGCGCCGTCGAACGCCGCGCGCAGTTCGCTCATCTTCTGCAGTTGCCTGCGCAGTTGTGCCTCCAGATCCAGCGCTTTCTGACTCAACGCGTCGGCCCGATTTCGCTCGCGCTTCGCTTGACGCCTCAGATCGGACGTCTGGAATAGACGCAAAGCCGTTCTTAATACTGGCTCCATAAATAACAACCCAGCTGGTTTTTTCGCTGTAGCAACCGTAAATGTCAACCGACTTGAATGAGTCCTTTTTGTATGAAAGACACGTAAATTCTTGAAAGTTTGGTGAAAATTTTTTATTAAGACACTCCACGCTGCTTAGTTCCTGAGATATTTACCTGCAACGTCAAATTTGGCAATCATACATGTAGTAGGGGGTTACCCTCTAAGTAGATAGAAAGGCCAAACCTCCTGCCCCGACCTTACGGAAAACCACCTCACCCTCCCTCCACGCTGGCCGGGGACAAGCGATTCGGTTGCACTTAATAATGAAATAAAGAAAGTTTTATAGGTTTATTGCACGCGTTGTTAGTAACAGATCATGTATATGTAGATTGGCGACCGACCAGGACAAATAAAAAGCTGCTGTGCAAACTTGCGCAAATCCTCGATTACTAATTGTTCGCGATCGTTCACTGCCAAAATCTCTATTTTTAATTTGAAAGCAATTATCTCTGGAACTAAGCAGAGTACCTTGATGAAAAATTTCATAAGTCAACAGTTGCTATCATAAAAATTCTGCTGGGTTGTTTTTTGACACACCTTCAATAACATAGCAAGCGACTACAAAGAAAAGTGGGCCGCTTTTTTCCTGACAGACACATACAATACGTACGTACCTCCTTCTTGTGACCGTCCATAAGCGATGCGATCTTAGCTTCCAGACAGAGTTTCTCGTCCAACAACTGCGAATGCGACTGCACCAGAGCGGCGGCCTGTTCAGTTTTGGCTTGGCACAGCTGCAGCTGTTGCTGTAGCTGTTGCACCGTCAGTTTCAGCTGTTCGGTCTGGGCGCAGTCCCGCACCACGCCGCTCATCTGGGCCTGCGCGTTCAACAGTTCTTGTTGCGACCGGCCCAGCTGTCGTTTGAGGTCGGCGTTGGCAGTGCGATACTCCTCCAGCTCTCTCTTCAGACTGTCCACTGTCTTGCGCAGTAACTCTGTCTCCTGCATTACATTCAATGCACTACGGTAGCAGCTATTCGATATTATAAGTCAGGCACTTAACGCTTTTTATGGAAACGGTACCTTAAGTTAGGGGGTACTTAGGGCAGTGGTACTATAATAAATAAATATCCATACATGTAACAAGCGGTCTGTAGTTAGGTCAGACCCGACTTAGGTCAGACTGTGAGCCCCAAGACGATTTTCCGACACCCCTCCAATTTTTCTTGCAAATTTTTGTGATTTTTAAGAATTGCAGACACTATCTCCTGTAAAACAGTACTTTTTAGCTGTATTTGAGCCTAAGTAGCGATTTTTAGACCAAAATTACAACTTTTTTGATGTTTTGAGCGTTTTAGTAGCGAACCCCCTCCGCAGAATTTGCGCTCAGACCCTCCGACCCCACCCTTTTCGGTGGCTGATCTGTTACATGTTAACCGATTTTAATCGGTTCGGTTGTGCTAGAAAGCTGAGCGCTTCAGAGATTTGAGTCCACGTATAGATTGGTTAACCTGAAAAATTTGGGAAGGTCCAAATGTTGGGTTCTTGAGATTTATTTAAGTTCAAACTTGACGTCTCAAAATTCGTGTCAGTCTATTTCGGATAGGGAGTCAAAGCTATAGAAGGCTAGCAGGCCGTCACCTAGCCAAAACAAACTTTTTTAAAGATAATCAAAAATCTTTTGATTCGGTTAAAAATTGACGGAATAGCGGCCACCATTTTAACTTCTTCGGAAAAATCAAAACAAGGGCAGGCGGTCTTTTTTATGGCCAACCAACACTGTATAAAAGATCCCACAATTAGTAGAGTTTCTGCAAATTCCAGGCAATTCGGCGAACGTTTGCAGAAATTACAGGAGAAAGAAAAGCTTCCATTTCTCACTATTTCGATTGGCACTGAAATTACCGAATTTCACTCACAATCGGATCAGACCTTGTGCACCAAACTTTCACACACAAGACTTTTCCAATTTCTGCCGGTTTCGCCGAAGTCTGCGCAATTGGCAGGGAAAATAAATTCATCACCTACCTTGACAGTCTGACTGAGTTGTTTGTTGAGCGAGTATTCGACTTGAGCGTGCTTCTCTCTCAGCAGTCCTTTGTCCTTGCGCTGCGCCGACAAGGCGTGGATTAGATTCTGAATCTCCATCTCCTGCGAATGCAGCTTCTCCTTGCTGGTGGCTTGCTCCTGCTCCGACACTTTCAACTGCTTCAGGCGCCCTACCAATTCAGCACACTCTACAGCCATCGCACACAGTACAGAGCAGGGAAGTACCAAAAAGCCGTCGATTCCGCTGTTCGTGCACCTTCCGGCGGAATTTTTCGTATTGACCTTGCTGCACCATCAATTCTACTTGCGCGCGTAACAAATGCACCTGAAACCGAATACCGCTAGGTACGCCTCAGCAGACATGGGCAAATGGGGGCTTGGGGTTGACCTCCTCAAGTTCTAACCTACCCCCTCAAGAAAATTTTCAGAAGAATTTTGTATAAAAAAGTAATGATAAAAGTAAGACTAAATTAGGTGTAAATGAGCTTAGAATAGCATTTTAACGAAAACAAGCCAAAAAACCTTGATTTTAGCCAAAAATGGATGGGACTTTTTCAATTAACGACCCCTCAGCCGGTTCTACTGCCCAGCCCCCAGGCGCTCCAACCCCCCAGACCCGCCCCCTCAGTCGCTCCTACCCCTCAGGAATTGAAAATTCTACTCCCATTAGCCGAAAAGTTAGCCCGTGTCTGCACCATTATCTATTGCTATTAGCAAGAATTGCCATTAGGCATACATGTAACAAGTCATCCGCCGAAGAGGGAGCGGGTTGGGAAGTCTGGGGTCGGCCGGTGGTTCCCCGATAGGGGGTGAGGCCTAAGTCGGGTGGCAGAGCACCTGTTACATGTAGTAGTAGGTACCTGGGTCTCCAGTGGTAGCTCCTTGACTCTGTCGAGAAAGTGGGAGTCGATGGGTCCGGAAGGCACCAAGGCACGAGGGGCAGTGCCGGCCACAGCCACTTCTCTCTCGAATAACTGCTGACTGTTGCTCATGTAGGCATCCAGGTAGGATGGTCGGGTCGGTTCCTGACTCCTTTCGTAGGAAGTCTCCGACGATACTTGCAATGAAGACGCCCCGTATTCTGCAGACACAACTATAAACTATAGTCTACATACAGTAAGCTGAAGACACAGCTAATTTGTAGACACGGCCAAACGATAATAGCCCTCTCCCCGAGTAAACTAAACTAAGCACGACAGGAAAATGAACGTACCGATATGAAGGGCATTTTATTGTGGGTTTTTACTCACAAACTCAATACTGAGCGTTCCCTAGGAGAATAGGAGGGGATCCTTCTCCGGAAGGATGAGGCAGGACGCATTTGGCAGGAAGCCACCCCACGGACCTGTCCGCCAGGGACCTATGGGAGAAACCCGTGGAGTCGGCAGCTTTTCTTGAATTTCTCCTACCAAACACGGATGTTTGAGATGAAGAGGGAAACCTTTTTTGGAAGGCAACAACAACAACAACAACAACAACAACTGAGCGTTCCCTCTATTGGCAACACGAACAGCTGGAAGATGGGCAAAAAGGAAGACAATATGACTTTTCATCTTTAAGCTGTTGGTAAGCAAAGCCAATCGATAGAACAGTCAGTACTGAGTTTGAGTATAAACCCACAATAAAATGCCCCACTTATGGGTATTTTCATTTTTCCTGTCATTTTTTTGGGGTCGCTAGAAAGGCCAAATCCCTCACCTTCGAGACAGTTTGAGCACCCCACCCGACCCAAAAATACAGTACGTACTAGTTGCGGCTCCAGTACTAGCAAACTGACTCAGAAATAATTAATTTTTAGCTGAAAAAGCTTTTGGAAACGCTTAAACTTCCAATTTTGGCGTTTCCGCTGCTGATATTTAAGAGGAATTTCGATGCTTTTGCAAGCTCTTTCTATAGTTTTTCGCTTGTTTTTAGCTCTAAAACGCTATTTGGCCGTACAAAATAGCGATTCCAGCCTCCTTACTATAGTAAAAACGTGCTAAAACGCATTTCCAGGCGTTTTGGAGCTTTTTGAAACTTTTGACCCCCTCAGGACGAAAGTTCCCTCGACCCCTCACCTGACAGAAACCCTCCCGGACCCGGCCCGGACCTGTTACATGAATGTTGTCATACTCAGTTTGCTCTGGGTAGGGGCTATCATTGTTTAGCACCTGTACACGACAAACATTTTAAATTCAGACTTTTGTGATACCAACAGAACGCGAAGAAGAGCGCAACCGAAAGCAAAAGAGAAACTGACCCGGCAGCTCAGAGGGCGGGGCCCGTCCTCTGATCAACGGAAAATACGGGAAACTGCTGAGCCAATCAGGCGGCAACGAGTCACCTCTGCCCGATCGAGCGCGAGAGACGAACGGTTCCAGTGCCTGGTCGTTGACCATAATCTTGGTCACTCCTTGGTCCGAGACCACCGGCGCCGAGCTCAACGCACCATTGGGCAGTACTGACGAAGCCCCGCCTCTTTTTCTGTCCACCGTATAGCAGTCGTGCACCAGAATCGTTTGCGGACACGAAACCGATCGCTTCCGGGGCGCGGCGGCGGCGTCGACTTTGGGCGTCGGCGACTGAGTGGGCGGAGCGTCGCTCTCGACCGCGCACTGACTGTAATAGCGGAAGCGATTTCGGTTGATCTTGGTCATGAACTCGGCCACCGACTGACCGCTCATTAGACGCGGCTCTTCTTCGTCCGCCATTTCCGAACGGGGCGCGTCGGTCTAAACTCTGGCGCGCTAAGCAAAACCGATCAGTGAACTCTGATTGTTTGTTACATTGTTGGCCGTTTGGATAGGTAGAAATTGTCGTCCGGGAGGAGGAGCCGGCATGATGAGAAAGCTGCTGTGTCGCGGCGACATGAGACTTTCGATCTCTGCGTCGTCCTGACTTTGTTCTAGTGGACTCAACGTCTCCACCACTGCTTTCAGTTTGTCCATCGGAACTGGCTCCTGTTCGGTCGCTTCTTCAGCTTCTTCCGCTTGGCTGATCTGTAATCCCAGACCTTTCGCCACCGTAGCTGTACTAGGGGCAGACATTCAGGTGGTTGTGTGGGGGCGCAGCTCCTCAGGTCCCGTTCATACAGTCAGGCACTAATCGCCGCTTATGGTACCGGCATACATGGGCCGGGAGGGGGTAAGGGGGGCATACCCCTCCCCCTCGGCCGGCCATACCCCCCTCCCCCCTCCCGGAGGGAGGAAATTTTCGCTTATTTAAGGCAAAATAGGCGTTTTTTTGCCTTTTTTTTGGGGGGGGGACCCCCTCCGAGCCGAGGTCTGCAACCCCCTACCCCCCTCCGGATTTTTCCGACCCATGTATGGGTACCGGTATCATGGTACCCCCACGTTCGGGGACTGTGGTGGTACCATTTGGTACCCCTACCCATGGTCATGGGCGCCGGTACCATATGGTATGAAATATGAACAGAGTGTTACCATATAGTACCGGTAGCAATGCGAAGGTAGGGGTACCATAATGGTACCGGTACCATACCACGACAGTGGCCGAATGTGGGGGTACCATACAAGGTGCCACTAGCCTAAGTACCGGTACCATAAACGGCGTTAAGTGCCTGACTGTATTAAGATACTGTGCCTAATTGCTCAATACTTGCCGTCAAAGTTAATACAAAAATTTCAGCAATGACAAAGAGCGATTTTTAATAATAGTCCTTCATAATAGACTCCTACTGCTGAGAGCTACCGTAGCGAGACTTTACTGGTGATACAGACACGCTCGGTCACTCTAACAGTAAAGTCTCATTAGCCCTCAAAGTACGAGTCTGTCTTATTACGAGGTGCAACCGAATCGCTCTTGCTCATGGTCAAAATATCTTGCTGAATTTGATGGCAAATATCTCAGGAGCTAAGCAGAGTATCATAACACAAACCTAAACAATACCTCAAGAATTTATTTACAAGATTCATTCAAATCGGTTTAGATTTACGGTTTACTGCAATGAGAAAGCTGTTGGGTTGTTCTCAGTCTGTGTGGAGTGGAGTGGTGGCAAAAGAGAAACGCTACCATGCTTCCTTGTCGACTGTGAATGGCAGCGGTGAGCGGTGTGATTTCTTCAGGCGACTCTTTCTCTCTGCCGTCAGCTCCGACAGGAATGACCAGCGTTTCTGTCGGACTGGCGGGGAACACGAACGGACTTTGATCGTTATTGGTGGGGGGATAGCGTGGCGACGGCGGCACCGACACCGAAGCCGTCAACTTCTGCTTGTTGCTGCCACTGCGATTCTGCCGGAAAATTCTACTCACCGTCTGACTGAAGCTGCTGTGTCGCGATTCCTGACTGAAACTTTCTCCTTAACACTCAGCCGCATCAATTATGCAGCAGCTCCGGGTCGGGGAGGTGTGTAAGAGTTTGCTGTCATGTGGGGCTACGGAAAGTGGTTTCAAACGGGTAGGGTACAGTTCGGTGTGGCCGTTTGGGTGTGGGCCGTTTGGGTGCGGCCGGTTCGGTGTGGGCCGGTTGGGTGCGTGACCCGGTTCGGTGCAGGGCCAGTTCGGTGTGGCTGTGGGTCGGTTCGGTGTGGGTCGGTTGGGTGCGACATAGTTCCGGCAGGTCCGTGCGGTGCTTTGAGTGTGACCTGTTCAGTTCCAATTAAGAGGCGTCAATCACTCACACAATAGATCTGAGACAGTATAGCTTATGCCGGAAGGCATCAATTAGGCATTATATTTTGTAGTGCTGTTTGATACAAATTTGTGCAAGTATAGGTAGTTATGTAAAGCTACACTTAAATGCTGAAAAGTTTTCTGGTTACATTAGATTTCCTGATTGTTTAGGTCATAAAACTTAGAAAAACTATGACTTTTTCTCGCATCTAGGATGGCTAACAAACTGGTCGTGCATTTATTGAGTCAACCAGTTGACGAACTGATCGGTCGGTGAAACTGATCAGCATTCCTATCAATATCCTGGCCAACCGTCTGTGTCAGCCGGATAACAATGACCAGCTTAGTACGGCCGCCGGTACTCGCGACTGCAGTTTCCTGGCTCCACTTTTAAAACTGACGCAGCAGGTGCTAGTCACCCTACTGCCTCTACAGTAATTAACTGAAAGTCCGTGCGCATAACTCTCTAGGTAGCACATCATTATAAGTTCATCGATCAACATTCTAAAATCAGTGTATTCGTGGTTCTAACGGAGTAAAAAAAGCGTGTGTACTTGAATACTGAGTTCTGAGTAAGAAGAGTAAATTTTCAGTACAAAGAACTCCTCTCTCCTTGCCTTTAGGATCAAAAGAATACAGCATTGTTGGAGCAAAAGAAAATACAAAGCAAATGCAGGTAGTGTCTGAGTGGTAGGTGGTCAACACAAAGCCAAACAAACCGAACCGACCTGCACCGAACTGGCGCACACCGAATCGACCCACACCGAAACGGGCTTGCACCGAAACGGGACACACCAAACCGGCCCACACCGAACCGGGCGCACCCAAACGGCCCACACCCAAACGGCCACACCGAACTGGGCGGCACCCGTTTCAAACACCGCCAAAACGCCTGCAAATGCGTTTTAAGCGCGTTTTCAGACGGGCTGGAAAATTGGTTGGCAAACATGTACTAACTCACCACTCACCCCCACTACAGTTTAAGGACCCCGACCCAAAAACTCTAGATGCTCTACTACTAACAAACTGGCTCAGAAATCACTAATTTTTAGCTTTTTAAAACTCGCTTGAAAAGCCTTTGGAAACCGACTTTCGCGTTTCCGCTGCTGATATTTAAGAGGAATTTCTGCTTTTGGAAGCTATATATATAGCTTTTGCCTGTTTTTAGCTCTAAAACGCTATTTGGCAGCTCAGAATAGCGATTTTTTAGCCTCCTTACAGAAAAAAACAGTGCTAAAAACGCATTTTCAGGCGTTTAGGAACTTTTTGAAATGTTTGACTCCATCTGGGCGAAAGCCCCATCGACCCCCTACCTCCCTCCCCCATGCCCGGACCTGTTTACATGTACGTGGGCTGGGGTAGTAAAAAACTGAAAATTTGGGGGTGGGCCTACCGAATTGGGGGGTCGCGGCCATTTTGGTGGGTGGGTTCAGGACATACATGTAACAGGTCACGGCCGACCCGGAGGAGGGGGTTTCGACCAGAGGGGGTCCAAAATTTCAAAAAGCTCCAAAACGCCTGAAAATACGTTTCTAGCACGTTTTTCTCAGTAAGGAGGCTGGGGGTGACGGAGGTTTGGCCTTTCTAGCTAGGGGGTAACCCCGAAATCCCCTAGTACATGTATGGTCCAGGAACAAAAGTCGGCTTCAGGCGGGTTGTTGGTGTGGTTTTGCCGGTGGGCAACCCCCCAGACCCCTGTATGACTAAAGCTAATACCTTCCAATGTCAAGCAGGCACATGTACTTATTTTTAACAGCTAGAACAAGCTCAAAGTGACAAATGTGCTTCTAAAAACACAGCATCTAAACACTAAATTCAATTAGCAAAGGAATCCTAAGCTAAAAATTAGCTACTTCTGTGCCAGGTTGTTACTACTGGAGCAAGTGCAGCCGCCACTATCCCTTTTATTTCTGACTGGTGGCAGGAGGTGTGGCCAATTGGCGTTCAAAAAAGCGAAGTAGCTGGCTGACCTGTTGCGCTGCGCCACAATGGGCTCGTAGCTCTTGAGACTTTCTCTCCTCTGCAGCGCGGCAGGCACGGGAGTGGTTGTGAGACTGTGCGGGGGCGTGTGCAGACCGACCGACATGGCCGGACTCCAGAAGTCGCTGCTGCCAGGCGGGGCTTGAGCTTTGGGTAAGGCGATAGGAACGAGGGTGCCCGCACCCACGGTCGACGGTACGAACGTCTGAGAAGAACGATGATGAGGCTTGACTGGGGTCACTTTGCAGCTGGACATCATCGACCAATGACCGCTGCTGGACGCCAACGAAAGACTGGAGAAAGGCCGGTCCCATTGCTCTGAAATTAGGTACATCACCGGTCTACGACTGAGACGAATGAGTGCGATTAGCATACATGTAACAGGTCATCGGCCGAAGGGGGGTTGAGGGTCTGGCGTCGGCCGGAGGGGTCTGAGCCCAAATTTTAGGAGGGGATTGGGCACTAAAAACTCTCAAAAATCGTATTTTTCGCTAAAAATCGTTAAAAAGGGGCAGACCCATACATGTAACAGGGGGGTCTGGGGGGTCTGCCCCCCACCTGACTTAGGCCAGACCCCCCCCCGGATGGGGAACCTCCCCCCCCCCCGAGACGATTTCACCGAGCCCCCCTCCGATTTTTCTGGCAAGTAAATTTTCGAGCAAATTTTTGCAATTTTTTACACTTTCACACACAAAAATTGCCAAAATCGCCTGCAAAACAGCACTTTTTAGCTGTATTTCAGCCCAATTTAGCGATTTTTGGCAATTTTTAGCCAAAAATTGCGATTTTTCTCGATTTTTGAGCGTTTTTTAGTGCCCACCCCCCCCCCAAAATTTTGGCTCAGGCCCCCCGGCCGGCGCCAGACCCCCAACCCACCTCCCCCCATCGGCGGATGACCTGTTACATGCATGGGCAGACCCCCTGTTACATTTATGGCGATTAGTAAAAATTAACCCTTTCGAATTCACCTGTGACCCACGTAACGAACACAAACAGTGTTCGTCATGAAATTTTTGTGTTCGCCTGTTTTCGCCGAACCACTCCAGAACAAAAAATCGACGATCCGAACACCTGACAAACACAAAAAAATGGGCGGGCGAACACATGACGAACACCGCCCGAACGAACACTCTAGAGACATTTTAGGGACACTTTACAGACACTTGAGGAACACTAAAACGATCAAAAATCGCGAAAAAAAATCGTTATTTTAGACTGAAAATCGTCAAAAATCGCTAATTCGGTACCAAATACAGGTAAAAAAGAGGCGATTTTACCAATTTTAGTGTTCCTAAAGTGTCCCGAAGGTATTCGGGGTGGTGTTCTGGGAGGTGTTCAGCCCGCCTATTTCTTGTATTCGTCTGGTGTTCGCGTTGTGTTCATGTGGTGTTCCGGAGTGTTTAGGTGCTGTTCGGCCAGGTGTTCGCGAATACATTAACTATAGGCTCAGTGTTGACTTTGTGTTCGGCTGAATAGGTGATCGCGTTCACAGGCCCCTAACAGAGAGAAATTTCGCCTCAAGGGTGAATTGGAATGGGATAATAGAGTTTCTACAGAATGCAAGGCCACTGCCAGTCTGTGGTATCTAGGCGACGGCAATTTACGAGCCAGTTAGATTTTGCAAAGTGACGGCGGCAAGGCTTTGTTGACAAAGGAGAGATAAGAAGCTTGTAAACACCTGTTTTGCAGGGCTCTGCAGTCACAGACACTTTATTGCACTCTTCCAGTATGTCGTGGGGTTCGCGTTTGGCCCAGCGCTCCTTAGACAGCTCGCTGTCTTTCGGCGAAACCACCAACATCGGGTGCAGTCGAACCTGACTCAGAGACGGCTCCACCACCTCCGTGAACAGCGGTTGCTGCTGCGGTGACATAAAATGAGCTCTGAAACACAAACAACTCATCTAATCTATCTCGATCTACTATAGACGCTCTGAACTGATGCTTTACAACTTCAAATTTGTAGCTTCTTTCTTTAAGAATAATTCTCTGTAAGTTGGAGTCATATACATTGTCAGTAAGACACTTAACGCCGTTTATGGTACTGGACTGGCACCATATATTGTGGCATGGTACCGGTACCTACGCTAGTGGAACCATAAATGGTACCCCCACGTTCGGCCACTGTGGCGGTACAATACATGGTACCGCTACCTTCGCATTGGTACCTGTACCGGCACGATATGGTACCACTCTGTTTAGATTTCGTAAATATATTGTAATGGTACCGGAACCCATGACCATGGATAGGGGCAGACATGGGCAAAGGAGGGCCGAGGTTGCCCCCCTCAGGCTCTGACCTACCCCCTCAGCCGGCCGCTACCCCCCTCAGGAGTTTTTTGTAAGAAATTTGTATAGAAAATTACGATTAAAATATGCCTGGATTAGGTGTAAATGAGCTCAGAATAGCTTATTTTAATTTATTTTAATGAAAAATAAGCCTAATAACCTTGATTTTAGCAAAAAATCGGACTTTTTGGATTACCACCCCCTCAACCCCCCTCAGGCGCTCCTACCCCCCTCAGAATTTGAAAATTCTACCCCCCTCAACTGAAATGCTTGCCCATGTCTGGATAGGGGGTACACTTTTTTAGTGCCCACCCCCCTCCCCTAAAATTTTGGCTCAGACCCCCCCCGGCCGGCGCCAGACCCGCCAACCCCCCTCCCCCCATCGGCGGATGACCTGTTACATGTATGCAGATAGTCCTTTAGATTGTGAAACTGAAGCGTGCACATAGCGGAGCAAAGAGCGCGCCGGCACGACCTGAGTTGGACTAAATTTGTTTGTTTGTACATTGTCACCAAGTTAGCATGGAGTGTCAATAATAACGATGCTGCCGCAAATTACCAAAAAATTGAGGCACCCAAATGAACGGCACCGAAGTGAACCGGCACCGAAATGAACCGGCACCGAAACGTCGGCACCGAAATGAACGGCACCGAAACGTCGGCACCGAAATGACCGTCTCCCGTACGATATGGTGCCCGTGCATGGTACCATCACAGTCCCCGAACGTGGGAGTACCATCTATGGTGCCACTAGCCTAGGTACCGGCACCTTATATGGTGCCAGTAGCATAAACGGCGTAAAGTGCCAGACTGAACTGGTCTACAGAAGACAAAACCTGAGTTCGGTCAAAAAGTGACAGGGAAAAATTCCGTAGAGCCGTTGAAAATAAGCGTCCAAAGCCATGCGCAGATGCGACACGTAGAGACGACGCAGTTCTTCGCTCGGTTTTGCTCTCTGCGTCACAACCAAACTGTAGAGCAACTCGGCCGATCGGCGGTAGAGACAAAAAAGGAGATCTTTGAAGTCGTCAGACGTAATCAACGGCGCTTGTGGCAGTACGCAGACCAACAACAACAGCGTGCTGACATGCATAACCGGATCGAGCGAGTTCTGATATCAGATAAGTTGTCAGCTAATATAAGCAGTTTGGCCCATTACCTTGGTGACTTTGATGAAAGAGCCGAAAAAGGGGTGGCGCGTTAAGCGAGGTAGCCAGCTGGGTTGTTTATGGACAACTTCCATTAGGATGTTGATAGTCCTTTGGTGCCGCGTTTTGATAGTGTCGCTTAGCTTGTCGCACAATATCTAAATACGGCTTTACAAAGGAGGAGTAGGATTGGGGTTGGAACATACATGTACTAGGGGGGGTTTGGGGGGGGTTACCCCCCGGCTGGAAAGGCCAAACCCCCCCCCTCCCCCCCCCCCCCCCGAGACAGGTTAAGGGACCCCTCCCCCTGACCAAAAAATACAAGTACTAGTAGTGGCTCCAGTATTAACAAACTGGGTCAGAAATCACTAATTTTTAGCCTAAAATTCACTTGAAAAGCCTTTGGAAACCGAATTTGGCGTTTCCACTGCTGATATTTAAGAAAAATCGGTGTTTTTGGAAGCTCTTTTTGTCATTTTTTGCTTGTTTTTAGCTTTAAAACGCTATTTGGCAGCTTAAAATAGCGATTTTTAGCGTCCTTACTGAGAAAAACGTGCTAAAAACGCATTTCTAGGCGTTTTGGAGCTTTTTGAAATTTGGGACCCCCCACCTGGGCGAAACCCCCCCCCCTCGACCCCCCACCTGAGGAAACCCCCCCCCCTACCCCCAGGTCGGCCCGGAGCTGTTACATGTATGGGTTGGAACCAAACTCGATGAACAGCATACATGCAACAGGGAGTCTGCTGCCCCCACCCCACTTAGGCCAGACCCCCGGATGGGGACCCCCTCCGCTTTTTCCGGCAAGCAACCTTTTGCGATATTTTGCAATTTGAAATTGTCAAAATCGCCTGTAAAACAGCACTTTTTAGCTGTATTTCAGCCCAAATTAGCGATTTTTGAGCGTCTTTAGTGCCCAACCCGCCCTAGAATTTGGGCTCAGACCAACGGCCGGCCCCAATCTCCCCTGCGGTGGATGACCTGTTACATGTATGATGAACAGAGTACCGGAAACCGCCAAAAATTGACTTACGGGCTAAAAAATCGAAAATTTGTGCTGTAAATTGTTGTTTTACCAGACCACTTTAGCGATTATATAAAATTGCAAAAAAACTTTAAACCGCTTTCCAGAAGAGAAGGGCAAACCATGTCAATGCTGCTACATGTATGGTAAAGACAATCTTAAACCAGTCACAGGCCACACGTTTTAGCTGAGGGAATAAAGTCCATTTTCATACATTTCCTGCCCTGCCGAATAAAATAGGAGCAGGGGAAAAAAGCTTCCAAATTGTTGAGCTTACATACCTTATCATAAGGCTCTCTGACAAACGTAGAGACGATCTCCAAAGCTTTAGCAGACTCGGTGTTCATGTAGTGGTCCACCAATAAACCGATATTCTCGCCTAAAAGATAAAGTACCAAACAAATACACAGTAAGCAAACTGTAAATTTAAAAAGTCACCAGAGAGAACACCATTTCTAAGCGCATCATAACCGGTCGCCACGACCTCGACGTCCTGAGAGTCCAAAAAACGCAACCAAACTTTAGGATCGTCCTTGGCGCCGCCCCGAGCGCTTCCCACGCTCGCTGTAGACAGTTTCCTGCTCATCTCTGCCTCCTTCCTTCCTCTCACCACCAGCAGTTCGAGGCTTTAATACAAATGGCAGCTCCACTACACACAAAAGCCGACTTTCTTTTTTAGTTGACCATCAGATTTTAGGTGACTGAAATTCAAACACGACCGCAAATGCAGCGCGTTTAATAAAAGCAATCTGCATAGAAGCTGCATTGAATACAAAGCAACCAAAGGACAGACCATAAAAAGCAAACGCCACGCAAGATAAGAAGAGAACAGCAAAAAAAACCAGAGCCCGAGCTGAACCCAGATCTTTTACCATATCCAAGCGTCCTAAATTGTGTCTTGTGCTGCACGTCTTTTTGCACTAAAGGCGCGAAATTCACTAAGGACAGTCTGGCACAGTGGCGTATCCAGGATTTTGGAAAGGGGGGGGGGTGTAAAATTTTGAAAGTGCCTGGTTGGGCCGCTGCCCAACCAGGGTAAGAAAATTTAGCAAAATTAGCCTTCAAAAACGCGTTTAAAAGGCATTCGGAGCTTAAAATTAACAGAAATTACAAGTTTTAGTAGTTTATAATGGCCTGGTTGGGCTTTTGCCCGACCAGGGCGAGAAAATTTTGAAAATTTGGCCTTTAAAAACGCATTTAGAAGGCATTCTGAGCACAAAATAGACTGTTTTAGTACATAATTCGTTAGTTTCTTATATTTTTGACAGACTTTTTCTTCCTACCTCCACCGCAAAGGGGGGGTGTACACACCATACACCCCCCTGGATACGCCACTGGTCTGGCACTTAACGCCGTTATCACCATTTATGGTACCGGTTCCTAGGTCAGTGGTATCATATCATTTATGGTACCGTCACCATACATGTCGCTGGTTTTTTCCGTGGGGGGGGGACCTTTTTGAAATCCCAAATAGGGTTTTGGGACCAAGTCCAAAGTGGGTTTTGTCTTTGTGACCTTTTTTGGGGGTCCAAAAGTGGGTTTTGTCGACCTTTTTTTGGGGTAAAAAGCGGGTTTTGTCGACCTTTTTTAGGGATTCTGGGGCGAAAAATGGCTTCAAAACCTTATTTGGACCAAAAAAAGCCTTAAAACCCTGTTTTTGCATTAAAAATGCCTTAAAAACCTTGTTCCGGTTGAAAAAAATGCCGTAAAAACCGAATATTGAAGCAACGAATGTAATAAAAAGCTGTTTTGCGCTCAAAATACGTATTGAATATGAGTTTCAGCGATAAATAGATAAGTTTCAAAGTAACCTAAAAACGCTAATCAGGCTTTGAAAGCAACCTGAAAACCCTAATCAGGGTTTAAAAGTAACCTGAAAACCCTGTTTAGGGTTTCAAAGTAGCCAAAAAACGATTTGCAACTCTCGGCAACTCTCTCTGACAGAGATTTGTATGAAACAGCACTACAAAAATAAAAAAGTCTGCTTGTGGCATGTACTGTGCTAGATCAGCGTCAAAATTGGAGGATGCAACATAAAGGCGTACATATGTGCGCAAGGGCGGGAAAACAACAGCACCTCCTGTGCTTCATGATCTGTTAAATGAAAGAAAGCGTGGCACCGGAGCGATTGGGAAATTGCCCAAAGCCCGCCAAAACTGACTCAGCGTCTTTGTTTCGCGTCGCCTGGCTGGGCTGGGTCAGCCAGCCGCGCCGGCGGCTTTCCTTGCCCTGCCTGCCTGCCTCCCTTCACTGTGTGTTTGCTGCGTAACCGTGCGGTTGAGAGAGCGAGTTTGTGTCGCCTCCGCCGTTATGGGCAGTCACCAGTCGTCCGCTTACTTCTTTTCTCACAACTCTTTCTACAGCTAACAGTGACTAGCAGCTTCTTGCTGCTTCCTTGACTCAGGTCTTTGACGGCCTGCTGTCCTCTCTCAACACAACAGGTCCTCGGTCTGGCCCCGTCAGCGGCCACGCTGTCACCCCTCGGGGTGCTCTGTGGTGGGGTCAGGCCACACGAGGGCCGCCAATGCCTGGCACGGGGGATGGTGTGAGCACTCAGACACTCCACCCTCGTGAGGTGATGGCAACCAACCAACTACTAACTAACAAGAGGTCTACCTCTTTGGTTTGGTAAGTCTTTTTTTATTTGCTTTGCTTGGTGCTGCTTGTTTATTTGCTTGCGCCATTTTCCAATGGGCAGCATGTGTATGGATGAAACCGAATTTCGGTTTTTTAGCTACGTTTCTGCATTTTTGCTACCGAATAAAAATCAATATTTTGCATAGGTATTTTAAAGAAAATTCGGTTAATTTGGTCACAGTAATTTTAAATTTATGGTAACCGCACTGCTGTTCGGGTATCTACTGTAAGTAAGTGGTGATTCTGTGTTTGACTGAATTAAAAGCCACAATTGGCCGTTGCGTAATTTCGGTGATGGTTCCTATCGCATCTGTGCGCGACTCATACGGGGCTAATGTTAGCATAAACGGTCGCATGCCCACATGTCTGCATTTACGTTGTCGTTGACCCATGCGTGCGTGCCAGTAGTGGGCAAGAGTCTCATTACGCCCATGCCGGCAATAGCGGTCAAGGAGATGGATGACAAGCACATGGGATCCGGTAGACAAAATTCAGTGGTAGTTGCAGATGGTCACGCTGCCCAAACCGGATGGCTCATATCGAATCAGGTCTGCTCTCTCACCTCTCAACCAATACGTTGTGCTTTGACCGCTATGCTATGCATGCCTACCGTATAGTGCTGTTTTTAGTACGCAGGCAGAGCATGATAGCAATTTGCGCGCAGTTTTGCAGAAGCTCGCTGCCAAAGATTTCCGCTTGAATTTGCACAGTGCATGTTTGCTGTGCGCGAAATTCCGTTCTTGGGTCATCATGTGATTGCAGCCGATGGTGGTATCTGGCCGGACGCTAAGAACTTGGCGCCAATTCAGAATGCGCCGCGCCCGCACACTAAAAAGCAACTGCCGTCGTTTTTGGGCATGAGCAATCAAATCACTATTCAGATTTCTTGCCTGATCTTTCTTGCTTCTTATGTGGAACCGCTATGCGTGCTGACTCGCAAAGGCACTCGCTTTATGGTGTCAGCTTTCTTTCAGCACATTGAGCTAGCACTCAGATACTCCACCCTCTTGAGGTGGTGGCAACCAGCTCTCTATCTGCTCTTTCAGTTTGACTAAGTCAGTTCCATACCTATACGTAACAGGGGGTCTGCCCCACCCGACTTATGCCAGAGCCCCCGATCGGCGACCCCACGAGACGATTTTTCCTACTCCCTCCCATTTTCAGGGAAGTAATTTTTTCAGCAAAGTTTTACAATTTTTTCGATAATTTCAGACCCTAAAATTGCTAGAATCACCAGCAAAACAGCACTTTTTAGCTGTATTTGAGCCCAAATTAGCGAGTTTTAAAGATATGTAGCTCAAAATTGCGATTTTTGAGCGCTTTTAGTACCCAACGCCCTCCTCCATACTAGAGGATTTTGGGGTTACCCCTACCTAGCTAGAAAGGCCAAACCCCCTCACCCCCAGACAGTTTAGGGAACCCCCACCCGACCCAAAAGTACAATTACTTGTGGCTGCAGTACTAACAAACTGACTCAGAAATAACTAATTTTTAGCTTCAAATTCAGTTGAAAAGCCTTTGGAAACCGAATTTGGCGTTTCTACTGCAGATGTTTAAGAGAAATCGGTGTTCCTGTAAGCACTTTTTATAATTTTTTGCCTGTTTTTAACTCTAAAACGCTATTTGGCAGCTTAAAATAGTGATTTTTTGCCTCCTTGCTGTAAAAAAACGTGTCAAAAATGCATTTCCAAGCGTTTGGGAGCCTTTTGAAATTTTGGACGCCCTCTGGGTGAAACCACTCTCGACCTCTACCTGACGGAAAACCTTCTCCCCCACGCCGGCCCAGACCTTTAACATGTCAGGGTTCGTGCGGGACCTGGAAAGTCAGGGAGTCATGGAAAAGTCAGGGAATTTAAAAAAAGTCAGGGAAAAGTCAGGGAATTTCGTGTCTGGTCAGGGAAAAATTTGATAGCAGCAGAAACATTTCATCGCCAAATGGTGCTGTCAGACTAAACACAACACTCTTTTGAAGGTCGATCTTCAGACTTTATATACTGCTACTTAAACCGGATATTTACCCTCTGAATACCGTTTAAATACATCTTTCAAAGCCTATTTTTCAAAATTTTCTCACATTGGTTAGGTATGGCCAATGGTTTTCCAAACTTCACGCTACAGCAAAAAAATTATGCTAAAACCGCCGATAATATGACCGGATGCGATAATTTACGCAAAAAACCGCACTTGATTCAATCAAAAATTAGAAAAATGCGATCTAAAACCGTCCGTCTGCGAAGAACTTTTGTATGGCGCACTTGGTACCATTTCAAAATATGGGCAACAGATTTGAATAACTCGCGCTACAAGCAAAAATTTATGCTAAAACGGCAATAGCATGACCGGATGCGATTATTTACGCAAAAAACCGCACTTAATTTCATGAAGAATCAGAGAAATGCGGGTTCAAAACAGCCGCGTGGGTCAAATCGCGTAAATTAGTGTTTATAACTTGGTCGCCGTCCCAGCGGTGGCTGATTTTCTATGGCGCGAGTTACGAAGGTGCAACCAATGAGATTGTTTAAAATCTACTAGAAAGGTGTGAATATTCGTCGCACAGCTAAATTAACGCGAAAAAGTATGATTGCAAGTGTTGGGAACAATAAAAGCCAGAAATGGCAAAAATTAAGGGTTGCAGAAACTTTAACACCGTTTGTGGGGTTAACGGCAAAGAGCAGAGAGCAAATTCTTATATCATTCGAAAGCCTGCAGTCTACTGTACACGGAACCGCTTGAACATCTTGCGCCAAATTCGTCGTTTTTTCACAAGAACGAGGAACATGAAAAAAATCCACGAAAATGCCCATTTTCAGTAATTAAGAAAGAATCAAATTTGTGGGGACCATGCCGAAGTGCGGAAAGAAAAAAATCGGTGATATATAGGTAACGAGTTGCGCTGATTTTAAGAGCCGGTTTATATAAGAGTCGACTCTTCCCGGACAAATTTCAACTTTTTGTCTCCGATTTGGCTGAAATTTCATATTTTGGTTTAATTTGACCTAAAAAGACATTTTATCACCTTCCCGGCCATTTTTGAGAGGGTCACTTTTTCGACCCTCTCACAGATTTCTAGTTATAACTCGGGACCAAATGATCGTAGGAACTTGCAAATTGCATATTTAGAATCAGAAAACGATTCTCTTTCAAATGATGCCCTACTCGACTGCATTACAGAGAAAAAAATTTTTTCGAATCCTTTCCGGGCTCGATTTGACCCCCGCACCATCAATAGTTCAACTGTTTTATTTCATGGAGATGTAGCGCTATGTTTTTGCTTTCGATTAGAGAAAAAAAATCGAGAAAAAAAATGTACACCAAATCGAATTTTTGGGCCTTGAAAGTTGAAAATCAAAATCAAAATCAAACTCAAAATCAGGTTGTAGCTCGCTCATACGGCGCTTTTAAGAAAAAGGTTTCGGTTAAAGATTTTAGTCTATGGTTCGGGTAAGAGCTCCAGAGCCACTGAGCCGTCTTTCATATCCGGTTATATTCTGTCATATAGTCCTGGTCGTCCGTTTACTAACCCGTATTCATCTTATGTTGTGTACTAACCCTACTTTGCTCGATGATTTTGATGAGAGGAAAAAAATAAAATAAAAATAACAAAGTTTGGACGTAGTCGCTGATTGTAAGGAAAGATGTCTTTAAAATGGTCCTGCTTTCATGGTACAGTGTCTCTGAGCTATTATTTATGGTATTTCTGTGGTGATATAAAGTATGTTTCCTGAAAAAAAAATTTCTCGGTTTCGTTTGATGTTTCCCATGATGGGCGTCTGAATTGTCTTTTTGAAAGGAATTAGAGATGGAAATCGGGCCGGCCCAACCCAAGCAATGCCTAAGTGCTGGATAGTTGGAAACTTTTGCATTGAATAAACATTCTGCTTACTTGGTGCTTACAAGAAATAAGCATCAATTAGCATTGTGCACTAGTAACGAATATTTACAGAGACTGCTTAGACTCTGTTACTCTCTTGTTATTTGTTTTCTCCTTCAGCAATGCCATGTAAGATTTGCGTAACTCCAATGATGCTTTCATGACGTGTCTAGGCCAAACCGATCTGGAGATATGGCTGGTCAAAGCATTGAAAAATCGTGAAAAATGGCGTTTTTTGAAAATTTCACAAAATAGAGGGCGAAACATAGAATTCTGCAGTCATATAATTTTCATCGCAATTAGAAAAAAAGCTCATTTTTTGACGTTGCGCAAATTATCCCACAGCGGCCAGGATCAATAATGTTTATTTTGGTCTGTTCACGTGAACACCTACGCAAATCTTGCATGGCAATTGCAATTAAGGAGAAAACAAATAACAAGAGAGTAACAGAGTCTAAGCAGTCTCTGTAAATATTCGTTATAATGCACAATGCTAATTGATGCTCACTTCTTGTAAGTACAGTACATGTTTATTCAATGCAAAAGTTTCCAACTATCCTTCGCTTAGGCATTGCTTGGGTTGGGCCGGCCCGATTTCCAGCTCTAATTCCTTTCAAAAAGACAATTCGGACGCCCATCATGGGAAACATGAAATGAAACCGAGAAATTGTTTGTGAAACTGAAAATAATAAACACAATAAGCATAAAACTCGTGTTAAACAGCGGCAACCAGGACCAGGTTTGTGCGCTATGTGCAAGATGAACAGTACAATATGTGTGCCAAAGATCTTCGAATTCGATTCAAAACTGACCAAGTTGTGTTGTTTACAGTGTGCAACCCATTATAAGGAAAATTTTTTTTGATTTTCAACTTTCAAGGCCCAAAAATTCGATTTGGTGTACATTTTTTTTCTCGATTTTTTTTCTCTAATCGAAAGCAAAAACATAGCGCTACATCTCCATGAAATAAAACAGTTGAACTATTGATGGTGCGGGGGTCAAATCGAGCCCGGAAAGGATTCGAAAAAAATTTTTTCTCTGTAATGCAGTCGAGTAGGGCATCATTTGAAAGAGAATCGTTTTCTGATTCTAAATATGCAATTTGCAAGTTCCTACGATCATTTGGTCCCGAGTTATGACTAGAAATCTGTGAGAGGGTCGAAAAAGTGACCCTCTCAAAAATGGCCGGGAAGGTGATAAAATGTCTTTTTAGGTCAAATTAAACCAAAATATGTAATTTCAGCTAAATCGGAGACAAAAAGTTGAAATTTGTCCGGAGGTTAAGGAGCAAAAGTCGATTCCTAGAGAAACTATCTCTTAAATCCGGTTGAACAAAATTTGAATCAACTCTCCTTTTAGCAGAAAATGGCCATTGAAAAACGACGAATTCAGTTTTCGAGAGGAAAATGCCCTTTAACGACCGAATTATGATTCAAAATGCATCTTATTCGATAGCTCACACTCTGTTTCATATAAATACATCACATCCCCCTATCAATAACGGAACACAAAAAAGCATTTGCGCTTGAAGTTGCAAAAACGGTTTTGGACCACTTTTTGGCTGTGATTTTGTATTTTCTATTCCGCGCCGCGCGCACGTGCTTTGGCCATCCCTACATTGGTTGCAGTTTTCTCACCCTGGTTAGTCAGGGAATTTTGACTTTGGTCATGGAAAAGTCAGGGAAAGGTCCGGGAATTTTGCTATCGAAAAGCCGCACGAACCCTGCATGTATTTATGCCCTCCCGTAGAATTTCGGCTGTGATACCCGACCGGCGCCAGACCCCCACCCCAACCCCCTCCCCCTCCCCATCTGCGGATGACCTGCTTAATGTATCGTCAGTTCTGCTTGTACATGGTTTTTAGCTTCTGTAGGATGATAATGGGCTCAATTTATGGTTTTAACCAACTATTGTATTTTTACTTCGTCTCACAACTGAACGTCTATATGACATATGAGTGTTGCGCCTGTATGTAAGGAGTGTGTGTGTGTGTCGTGTGTGTACGTACGTGTTGGAATGTAGCAAGAGTGATGTCATTGTGTTTTGACCGTCAACTGTGATACCCATAGCAATGGGTTACAGATCGCGAATTAAAACTATCTACACTTTACATCAAGCACGCAGGAAAAGCCGGCGCTCAACGCCGCACCCAAGTCAACACCAATAGTGCTATTGTGTAATAAGGAGGCTGACTTTTATTTTTCTCTTTATGTACGTAAGTATATGTTCAGCTGACAATAGTAAACATTGCCTACCTCAATCTACATCAGTCGGCAGGCACCCTCCTATTTTTTCGAATCATCAAACGCACCGCAGAATGTTACCTTCTTCAAATATGCTTCCCCTTCCTGTAACGGGCAGAGAGGGCGTTTATCTTCGGGTACCTCCTAAACGACATTTGTGCAAGCAAGCTCCATCGCAAACCACGAATTGAGCCTTACATAGCGACACGTGGTTTGTCCGATAACTGCATCTACGCAGATCTTAGCTGAGTCACACGTATACTCAATCCACGCTGAGTTGAGTGCAACAAATTTCATTAAATGAACACAGTTGCAATGTTGATTGTATTTGAAAAGTTCCTTTATTGCGACTCTCTAAAAAGTGATTGCGTACTAAAGAATACACATTGAGCAATTATACACTCATGCAGTGCACAAGTACCTCAACGCCTCCTTCGATCTTTATTTTATGGCGCAATGGGTGGTCAGCTGCTGCAGTAATGCAAAAGATCAGAGTCAGCAATAGCTGCATGGCGGGATCTATTTGTTCAAGCCAAGGGCATTCAAAGCTAGTCAACTCTCAACTAATATAGTATTTCCTTGCTAGTTGAGTGATTGACTTTCAAAACTATGGAAAGTCTGCCTACGAGTGTGTTTGACTTGCAATGTTACACAAGAGAACTTCCGACACACAGAAAGAAGCATGCAAAATACAGCTGTATTGAACGAACTGTTTTATTACCAGGAACGTGGTCGTTAAATACTGTGACCAACCGCCGCCTCCCCGATACAATTTTTCTGAGAAAAACTTTTTAGGCCAGTTTACTATTTCAAACAAAAATCGCTGAAATGCCAATTCTTGGTTGCTTTTGAGCCCAAATTAGTGCTTCTGAGTGATTTTTAGCCAGAAAGTACACTTCTTAGCGATTTGTAGTGCACAGTAGTACTCTACTACCTTGAATTCGGCCTCAATCACCCGGCCTGGCTTAATCACACCAACAGCATACGATTGTACTGTATTTGCTTATCCCTTTGTAACCTACGGCCAATCAAATGTATCCAAATTTGGATACATTTACGCATTTTGCGATACTTAAAGTATCGCATCTGCGATAGATTTCAGAAGTATCGCCGATACTTTTGAGTTTACGATACTTTTACTAAGGGCCAAAACGCGGCCAAAATATGTGCGATACTTTCCAAAATGTATCGCAATTTGGCCAGTGAAAAGTCGACAAAATTCCAGTGTATGTATCGCGGCGGTCTATACGATACTTTCGGCTCAAATAAAAAACAAGTAGTACTACTCCTGTAGGAGTAGGTAGGTTACAAAGGGTTATTCATGATCAACAGTGCCTATCTACAATATTTTCTTGCCTACACGCATCTAGTACATACAGTATACAGCACCTTTGCAGCGAAAGCTACTTTTACTTGCGAAATATTTTCAAAGATAACACACTGTGACACTAAACAAATACCTGCGTAGACAGATTCGCTTGCTATAATACAACAAAGCTTAGAAGCATTGACAGTTCAGACCTCTTTTAGGCATATTCAGATTGGTTGGGTTTGCTTCTGGCTTTCCTCTCGATGAAATCTTCGTTTCCGGTTGGGTCGTCAAGCCAGGGATAGTTGAGCGGACACTGGGTACAGGTTTTGAACCAGTGCTCTCCCCCGGCCAACTGCGTTTCGTAATCACATTTCTTGGGGTACTGCAAACAAACAGTGAGCTCAGAGCCTCCTTTTACGGACTGGCATCGTACTTGGCACGGAGCTGTTTTTCCTGGAGATCGTTGGTTACACTTCCAAGGTCCAAAGTCAAGCAACTTATTCGATGGCTTAGGATCGCGTACCCAGTCCAGCATTTGAGATATGGTCACCACCCAGACATCTGGTCTTGACAAAGCCTAAACAGTGGCCATACGTGTACATACAGTGGCACATTTTCAGTAAACAAATACACATATTTTGTATCAAACAATGACAAAAAATCCACTTCTCCCTGAAACGTTAGACAACTTACGTCTTCCAAAAACTTCTCCAGTGCCGTTTCGCTTCCTCTGTCCGGCAAGACAACCATAAAATCCGTGTTCAACGTCAAAATGTAAGGGGCTCGGTTGGTGGTGTAAGCTCGGTTGAAATTCTCACGCAGCAGTCCTAACACTTCTTGAGGAGAATCGTTCACCTACAGTAGGCCAGCATTTGTGAAACTGTAGCGAGACACAAAATAGAAGCAACCTTCATTGCTCCTCTGACCATAGCAGCGCGTTTGTGTTCCTGAATTTCCGGCAGATAATAACCGAAAAACTGGTTGATGGGAACAGCCCAAACGCCTGGATAGGCGCGCTTTGGACATGGCTTTATGTCGCAACGAAAGGACAGACGGTAGTCCAGAGTTTGAGGCCAGTAAGGATCGCTTTCCTTGCCTGGGTTTACAGAGATGGAGTTGTCATAGAGGAAACCTTCTCTAAAATAGGCGCACTACTGTATGGACCTCATACTTACGCATCTGCTGCAAAGTCGAACCTGCGCATCATGTCAAATTGATTTTCGCCTCCAATAGCTAGCAGAGGAGCCCTGACTCCCTTAATGGCTGTCGGTTCCATTCTGCTCAAGGACTCGAGAGCAGTTCGCATTCCCACCATTTCTTTGCTCCAGCGTGACTCTGGCTTATCTGCCAAAGTGTCATGGCTAAATTCAGCTAGGCATTAAAAGCTTTTTCTGAGTCTAAAAACGTTTACGTCATCGAATTGACTGCAATTTCATGTCCTTGGAAATAAAGCCATTCAGCTTGATCGTAATTATTCCACTCATGGGAAAGAAAAAATGTGCCCTTAATCGGACAGCCGTTGGGATTCTTGAACTTTCCATCGAACAGACGTTTGTAGATCTAAAATATAGCAGAAAAATTAACTTGATCTAAAGTAATTTAGACTTGGTCCAACCTCGATATTAGCATCAGTGACAGCATCGTCAAAGGTTAGAATGATCAATTGAGGCGTATCCTTGCGGGCCAGGCTTCCTGGTATGGCCGTACCATTGCGACTACAGTAACAGTTTGGCAGACGACAGGCAGAAGGCCGACTGGGCAGAGGACAGCGTTCGGCACGAGCCGTTATCTGGCCTGAATTTTCACATTAGCTGGCGCAAAGTAGTGTTTAGATGGCGGTACTTTGACATTGCTGACCAGTTTCTAAAGTACCAGCTGGACAGACACACAGACCAGCACGACAGGTCGACCCGCCCCCGCACTGCTCCCCGTTCATGCAACTACGCCCAGGCAATACTACAACATGCAGCTGGTGGTAGCAAAAATGTTAGTAGGTGGCTGAAATGATTTATGCAAATTTTTGTACCAACTGGTGCTTGGGTGCACTGAAGATTGACCATTACATGGCCGTATGGACATGAACAACTGTTACGGTAACAGTAAGCACCACCGTAACACTCCACTCCTGCAGCTGAGCTACACCAGGAGCCTGGGGGCACTGAAAATCGATAAGTTATTATGAGAAACAGTTAAATCAGTGAACATGAAAGATGGAAAAGAAACTGTAGCAAGTAGAGTCAGTTGGGAATTTGCTGTTTCTCTGTGTTGACACGACTAGTGTGCCATAGGCATACATGACACCAAATCCTTATACAAGATCAGAGCAAAGGTATACCAAAGGGTAGCAAGCGATGGAGCGTTGAGTGTTTGGAGCGTTTCCTATTGTCACCTGAGTTAGCGCTGAGCACACAAAATCCGTTACGTTCTATTCTACCAGGGGGACATCTGCAGATGTTGTCCTGAGCACAAGTAGAACCACCCTGACACGTTGACTGTACATTGCACACACCGCCAATGGGTACTAAATTGCCGGATTTGACCATAAAAATAGGACAAAGGTGTTAATTAGGTCACCTTCAGTGCCAGGAGTGACAGGAGGCACACAAACACCATTTCTTTGCTGATGTCCATTGGGACAAAAGCATCTACCATTGCGACAAACACTACCACCTGCACAAGCGCTGGATGGGGTGCAAATGCCTCCAATTGGTACTAAAATACACTATTAGAAGACATATATAATTATAAGTTTGACTGACCAGTGGATGAACTGGTGACACAGTAACCATTGACGACTTCAGTGTTGGGCAAACAGATGCAAAAATTGTTTTTGCACACTGAATTACGATTGCATGCAGCAGAGGTGGTCGAGCAGGCTGAGCCCGGTAGAACTGCAACTCCAACAATTACAGTTATATGTCACATAACCAAGTACTAATACCTTCTCTAGTGTCTGATTGATCTATGGGAACGCACTGACCTTGACTGTTGACCACTCTGGCGACACCACATACACAGTGATCTAACTGACAGGCAGAACCAGCCTGGCACTGAGTCACACCTAATCTGCAGGGAGAGCCTGGTTGGGCTGCAAGCTTAGATGAAGCTACTGAAATGCACAAATATTGCATTACCTCTGGCCTTTGGTTGCTTGAGAGCTGTGCATACTCCATTGATATTGACTGAGCCTACAGGACACAGACAATAACCCATTTGACAATTAGAACCTCCTCCACAAACTGTGTTCACGTCACAGCGAGCACCTGGAGGCACTTTCACCCCTGATGTGCCTGTCGGCATACACTGACCTGTTGTTGGGCTGAAATCACCTCACTGGATTGACTCCATTGTGCATTAAAAAGTGTACCTGGGAGTGTAGCCAGTCTGGCACATGCAAAAGCCTCCACGACAGCTTGAACCACCAGTGCAAACAGTGGTCAAGTCGCAGGACTGACCAGGACGAGCTAAACAGACATGTAGTACAGTATGCAGAAGCTGGTTTATCTTGATGATTACCAGTGGATTTCCCAGAATCTGGTGGAACTGTGGCTGCTGGAATGCATTGATTATTGCGCAAGACATAGCCAGCTGGACAGATACAGATTCTGCCAATGCAAACAGAGCCGAATCCGCATTTACTACAAGTTTGACCAGTGCAGGATGGGTCGCACACACTGCCTGGGCCAAGAGCTAAAATATGGTATAAATAAGAGCACAAAACTAAACGCACTACTATCACCGAAATGTAAACCCAAGTCAAAGTGAACCAGTCAGGTACTTTGAGGTTGAGTCAGAACACACTGACCATTGACCACTTGATGATCTGAGGGACATTCACACCGGCCGTTGGTGGCACAGTAAGAACCACCAGTACAGACCGTACTTCCCACTGCGCATTGTTCTCCTGGAGCAGCTACAACAAGCAAGCAAAACGTGGAAAGCAACGGAGACAAGCACTGACCTCGCTTTGAAGCAGGACTTCCAGGTACGCAACGTTCATTTTCGATCATATAGTTGGTTGGACATGCACATACACCTCCTTTGCAAGACGCACCGCCACTACAGATTATACCAGGACTGTTGCAGGCACTGCCTGGGGGCACTGAAAGCACAAAAATCTCTGTCGATTATAGTATTGCAAGTGATCAATCACAATAAGCCTTGAAGTCAACACAGCGATCCTCAAAGATGACTTTTGTTGATGGACAAATGCAGCGCTGGCTATAGCAGTAGGAGCCTCCCAAACAGTTGGCATTGGAGGAGCATTCTGACCCAGGAGATCCTAAAAGTTTTGTTCTTCATCAGAAGGGCAGCCACCAAAGCATACCTGATGCAGTCGTTGCCTGGCAGACACCATTCTGAATAGTAGTTTGAGGTGGACAAGTGCAAATACCACTGACACAGGAAGATCCGCCAACACAAACGCTGTTTTGGTTGCAGGAATAGCCAGGATAGACTAGAATGGACTACAATTCACAGCTGAAGGATTTAGCTGAAAGAAAATATACTAACCAACAGTTTGAGGTTGAATGCATTCATTGTTGACCGCAATAAAACCAGAAGGGCAAGTGCAAAACCCACCTGTACAAGTGGAACCACCCAGGCAGATTGACTCCTTGGTGCAAGGCCGATTTGGAAACACTGAAAGGGCCTAGAATCTCTTCCACAAATTCCGTTCAATCATATACATACCATAACTGGTCTTTGCTACACACTGACCATTCTGCACATGCTCACCAGAAGGGCAAGTGCAAACATTGTTAGCACAAATTGAGCCTCCAGTGCAACTCTGTCCAGTGAAGCAGGAACTGCCAGGTGGAACTGAACAATTTGCTACCTTACTAACTGATACAGCACAAAACAAATTTAGATATCTCACCAAAGGTTGTTTTGCCAACACAATTCCCTTTCTGCACTACTTGTCCCGTTGCGCATAAGCAGTAACCATTTTGACAAAATGAACCTCCAGTGCAGATGTCTGTACTGGTGCAAGGTGACAAAGGAGGAACTTGAAGAGCATTTTTAGAAGCACGCACCAGCAGAACAGGTTACAGTACCTGTTTTTCCAGGATTCGTAGCGCACTGTCCTTCTACTTGAGTTGTGCCCGCAGTACATTCACAAGTACCAGCCATGCACACTGAGCCTCCACAGCACATTTCTCCATTTGCACAGCTGAACCCTGGACCAACTGAAATCTAGCACTGCTGCTGAAGTTGAGATGACTCAGAACCACAAAAACTTCACTAACCAACCAGTCTGGCACAGATGCCCCTTTGAATTGCCTTGCCCAGTGGGCAAACGCAGTAACCATTGTTGCACACTGATCCCCCTCCACAGAAGTCACCTGGCACACAGGAATCACCAGGTTTGGTCACACGGCCTGTACTATGGTGCTGTTTCCTGCATGAAAATGAACTAAAACTTATACCTTGAAACGCCTTCTTTAAGCAGCGAGTTGACATCTGCAGTTTTCCTTTGGGACATGCACAGTAGTGCTGCTCACAAGTTGCTCCACCGTGGCACGTCTGTGCCGGCACACAAGGATCTCCCAAGAGTGGTTGGGAGAAAATATCAGTGTCGTTTTCAAACCAATTGTCAGTACCCAGATCGAGCAAGGATGGATCAGGCATAGATATGTTAGTAAGCAGTAAGTAAGCTTCATCAAGCACTGTGCCATTAATGACAGAATCGTGGAAAAGCATATGAGCAGGATTGAAAAAGCTTGCATGCAAACTGTTGAAACGGGGGTCTACCCATTCAGTCAGACCTGGCGAACAGTTCGTGTTCTGCAGTAGAACAAAGTCAACTTTCACTTACCCACTGGAGCTTGAGTGCACTGTCCATTGACAATAGTTTGCCGACCAGGTGGACATGTGCAAAGTCCGCCAACACATTTGGAACCGCCACCACATCGCTCACCATTGCCGCAAGAGGATCCAGGAGGAGCTGAAATCAATCAATGTTGAAGGTTTGCTCTATTCTTGTGTGCAAAGTGCGTTGTGACCTGTTAGTGGATGCACACACATGCCAAATGTTAGAGTATAGCCAACGGGGCACACACAAACGCCGTTTGTGCAGTACGAACCGCCAGTACAAGATTCACCACTGGTACACAGACTGCCTGGGGGAACTGAAACGGTGCAAATAACGGTTACAAGACGCAAAGGTGCATGCAGAAATGATCAAGTCATGCATTCGTGCAATCAACAACCCACCAACTGAAACAAATTTTGTTGTCTGATCAGGTTTGTTTGTGGTAGAACTTGATGGCGCTTTTGTTGTAGTTGTTGTCTCAGGAACTGGCAGCGTCACTAAGCTAATTGGAGGTTTTCGAAGCTGATGACGCTCTAAACCAACAGCTAAGCAACAAAGCAGAAATTAACATAAAGCAAGCCTTTGTCTGGAAAGCGACAAGATCCATCTATTAGCTGACTGCCATTCACGCACAGACACACGCCATTGATGCAACGCGAATTTTCCAGGCACTCGTAACTGCTGCTGCACCCATAACCTGCTCTAACTGAACAAATTCAAATGAAGCAGAAGCAAATCAAGTTGCAACGAAGGCTTAACCTTTGATCGTAACAACGCAATGTTTTGATTGTTCCACTGTGCCTCGTGGGCACACGCAAAGACCGTTGCGACAGACACTGTTGCCCAGGCAAATTTCTCCCTGGGCGCAAGAGTCGCCGGCCAAAACTAAAGCGCAAAATTACGATTCTAATCAAGAAAAGAAAAGGAAAGAAAAAGACAAAGCAAAGCCCAGGCACCTTTCACTTGAGTGGGGCCGATTTTTCGACACTTTCCCTTGATCATAAGACTATTGGAAGGACAGAGACAAACTCCGTTCTTGCAAACAGCTCCACCGATACAGTCTTGCTCGTTTTTGCACGAGAACAAAGCTGAAATTACAGGGGAGTGCAAGCAGAAGCTCTATCTATACATTTAGCTAATTACTGCAAGCTGTTTAGCACTACTGTTTGGGCTAGCTAATAGTATACGCAATGCACCAAAGCAGTCATTCTGTGAGCTGCGGAAGTCACATACCAACTGGTGGGGTAGTGCAGATGTTGTTTCGTATCACTTGGTTTTCTGGACAAGCACAGACACCATTGCGACACTCAGACCCACCCGTGCACACTTCTCCTTGAGCACAACTCATTCCTGGTGAAACTAAAGGCGAGATCTGTTCTGCATGAAGGCAATCCTTTTCAAGCAGAAAATGCCTTTGAAACAAGGCATAACCATGGCATACCTTTGGGAGGTCGTTGACATTGTTCATCCTTGATCACAAGACCCTCTGGGCAAGTGCATTTATAGTTCATGCATACGGACTGACCACTGCAGATTTCACCATTGGCACATGAGGAGCCTGGTGGAACTGAAACAAAAAGCTGAACCACTGATTTTCACTAAAATTGTAAGCAATCCCCAAGCAAAATGCCTAACACCTCAAACAGAACTAAACCTAATGAAGTTGCTGTGGCATATCTGAAGAAATTGAGTAAACGCACACACGTATGTACATTACACAATTCAAGATATAATATAAAGATTACAAGCTTACCAGCCGGCGGATTGACACATTTCTCATCAATTATTATCAAACTTTGTGGACAAGTACAAATCCTTCTCCTGCAGAACGAACCACCAATACACTTCTCGCCAAGTGCACATGATTCACCGGGTTTTGCTGAAAGTTTGCTGAAGTTCATCTGAAACGGCTACCGTAACATACCATCCGGAGCAGGTACACACGTTCCTCCCTTTTGAATCATGTCTTTCCCACATTTACACATTCCTCTCTCACAGAAACTGCCACCAGCACAGATCTCCAAAGAACCACAGTGACTTCCAGGAGGCACTAAAATGAGACTACATAGCCCTAAAACACCAACCTTTCTTTTCTTACCTCTCCGTCGGGCTACACATTGCGTTCCTCGAATCCTGTGGTTTGAAGGGCAGGTACAGTTTCCGTTTATGCAGCGGGAACCACCCAAACACAGGTCACCACGATTGCAGGCCTTGCCAGGTGGAACTGGAATTAGTTCTATATTTTGGAGGTCATTCCAATACAGCAGACCTTTTGGTGGATTGATACAAGTTTGATTGCGTATGATCATTCGAGAAGGGCACTGACAGCGACGATCTTTGCACACAGAGCCACCAGTGCACACCTCAGTGACAAGTGCACAGCCGTGGCCAGGGGGAACTGAAATACCAAAATTTCACTCAGTTGTGCCCCCAAATCTGATTACCTTCTCGTTTAGTAAGGCATTTGTTTTGTTTGATCATTTGATGTGGAGCGCATCTGCATGTCCCTAACACACACTTTGATCCACCGATGCATATTTCACCATTTCTGCAGCTGAAGCCAGGAGGAACTGCAAAAATTTGGGGGCTACAGTGGCAGGCGGTTTGCTGATAGCGCATCTGTACCTTCACGTCTTCGGATGCATCTCCTTTGCCTGATCATCTCATCTGATCTGCATTTGCAGTATCTATCAATACAGCGTGATCCACCTTGACAAATTTCTCTGCGTGCACACGACTCATTAGGATAAGCTAGAAAGGTACATTTCCCATATCAGCACAGTCCCTTTGGACTTGTACCTTTCAAGGGTTGTTGGCATTTCTCCTCTCGAACAACCAAGCCCCTTGGACACTCACACCTTCTGCGAACACACTGGGAACCGCCTCCACAAATCACAGATCTGTTTGGGCATGGATAGCCTGGCTTTACTGAAATTAAGCCAACACCTCCAAAACTGAACACAAAACAAAGATAAACAGTTAGCAAGCAAGCAGCACATGCACACATGCACAATACCAATGCTATTCTTGGGTGCACACACGCCCAACTTGGGTTGTTCTCCCTCTGCACATGTGCAGAACTTATTTACACAGTATGAATCTCCTATGCACGTTTCACCATTGGCACAGGAAGCCCCAGGGGCAGCTGAAAGTTTAAAAATTTGTATTTAAACGGATAAGTGATTTATTAACCGGGCAGGAACTGGCAAACACCACCAACGTTGATCTCGCCTGCTCTGCAGCGGCAAATGTCTGCAATGCAAAATGAACCCCCATTGCACTGTTCACCACTAGTACAGGATGCTCCAGGCGGAACTAAAAGTGTGAGTCTACATAAATGTCCAATCAATGCACATGCATACCAGACTGAGCACTTCCACTGCATCTACCGTTCACAGGATTGCGCCCCTGTGGACACACACAAACCAACCCATTACAGTAAGATCCTCCTGAACATGTCTCACCACCAGTACAGTAGGACAATGGAGGAACTGAACAGACATGCAGACGCATTTTGTGCATACAGTGAGTTCTACCTGACATAACAGGCACACAGTGGCCGCCCTGGGGTTTTTGACCATTGGGACAAGTACAGTAACCCCCAACACAGTTAGAGCCTCCACTGCAGATTTGGCCGGAGGAGCAAGAAGACCCAGGCGGAACTGAGAACAAGCAATACATTTGAGGAAAAGCAGAAGCTTAGTTACCAGATCGAGAGCTAACACAGCGGTTATTGATTGGCACAGAGCCAGTGGGACAGGTACAGACACTGTTCATGCATTGACTGTTGCCTGTGCAACGCTCTCCATTAGCACACGAAGATCCAGGAGGCACTGAAGTTGACACGGAGTTGTGCAAGCAAACAAAAAAGAATTGTACCCAAGGGTGGAGTACGACACACAAGTCCTACAATAACCATGCCTCTTGGACACGTACATATGCCATTGGTACACAGGGAAAACCCAGTGCACAATTCACCGTTTGAGCAGCCAGAACCAGGCGGCACTGAAGATGATCACTTGAGCACACAGGTCAGAAGTTGACACGAACCTTGTGGAGGTACTTGACACTGGCCATTCCTGATAATTGTGCCAAGTGGACATTTGCAGACACCATTTTGGCAGTAGGAACCGCCGCTACATCGAGTGGTGCCAGCAGTGCAAACTGTGCCAGGAGGTACTGTAAAGAACGGTCAATGGCATGCACAAGCAGAAGCGTAGCACCTGGAGGTGGGACTTGACATTCACCATTGATTGGTGATTGGTTGACAGGACAAGTGCACGTACCATGAATACAGTAACTGTTCCCACCACACTGCACCGACACATCACACGGACTGCCAGGGGGAACTGGGACAAATGTTAGTCAAGCGCACAGTAGACATGCATAGGTCAGTTCGGTTGTGACAAGAACTTACCAGTGGTTGGTGTGACACACTGTCCATTGAGAATGATGCTTCCCTGCGCGCATGTACATATGCCGTTTTTGCATGTCGACCCACCAATGCAAATCTCGCCACTGTTGCACACCTGACCAGGGGCTGACTCCACTACAGCAAAAAAAATCAACAAAAGATTAGCCATCAGAGTGTACCTTGTTTGCACACTCCAAATTGGTTCCTTTTGCCGCGAGGACAGGTACAAATGGCGTTGACACACGTTGAGCCACCCAAACACTGAGCCGGAACTCGACAGGGTTTGTCGGGGCCAACCTTCTCCAAGCACTCTCCTTCGAATTCTACTTGAGTCGATTGACAAGCTGAAAACTATTCGTAGTTAGCACCATCTTTGCACTGAATTGAACACAGTGAGCCCAGTTTTAGTTTTAATCGTAATCAGTGAAACAGACTGTCACACCTGGTCGGCAAAGCCCAGTTTTTGGATTGATTATGTAGCCATCAGGACACTGAGTACTGCACAGAGTTCCAGTCCACACTCTTCCATTGGGACAGCGACATGTACCTCGGTCACACACCATGCCAGGGAAAATGGCATGACACTGCGAAGAATACTGACATCGATCGCCAGGCTGCACAGCTGCAAACCGCAAGATTGCAGCTGAAGACTGATACAGATTTTGTTAACTTACTCTGAACACACTTGCCGAGAACACCAGAGAACGTTCTTCCAGAAGGACAGGAGGTACCTGAAAGACACTTTCAGATTTTGGAGGACCTGTTTGCTTACCGCAAGTTCCATCGACGGCTACAGGGGTGTTCGGCGGACAGGAGCACTGTTGCAGGAAACAGTTTGAGTCTTTGTAAGCTGCTGTGCACTGCTGACGATGACTACACGGTCGGGCACCGGGCGCAACCACTAAATTTACACTTAGCCGACGAATAACTAGACAACTCCTAAATATACCAGGTTTACACTGTCCCAATTCAGAAATATAGACAGTTCCTCTCTGCGTACAGTTGCTGTTGATGAAGGTGCATTTTCCTTTAGCCGTCACGATCATGCCATACACGCAGCGACACACCTGCGACACACAAAACGCACCCACCTCTGACCCACTGCACTGCTGACTGTACTGACAGGGATGGCCGGGCAACGCAACTGAAGCCGGCTCAGTCAAAAATTTGCATATAGCGGTGTGCTACTCACCGTTCATGCAAATTCCTGCTTCCGACACATATACTTGACCAGCCGGACAATTGCCCTTCTTTCCACTGTCTAAACCGTTTGTTTCTGTTTTGTTTTTGAGTTCCACTGTCCTTTCGGAGCAACCCTCCCCTTGCTATTAGGTGCAACGGCAGCGCCGAGGTTCGGTCCCCATTTACCTACTAGCCATCATCGGCTTTCGGCGGCCTAGGTTGGGCTTTCGGCGACTACTTCCAGTTGGTTCGACGCCAGTTTCGAACCACAAACAATCGCTCTCACGGATGCTGGGGCCGCCGTGACACACGGAATAGCATAGCGTAAACTGCCCAAGGCCAAGACCGTAAGTGGTGGGGTATGAACTGTGTTAACAAATTAGCATACTACGTTACCAGCGGACACGCAGGTAGAACCGGTGTTGAGGGCTCCTTGTTTGCACATGCAAGTGCCTCCGCAGTAAGCGTAGGGGTAGCCGGAACAATCTTGATCTTTGGCGCACACACCCCCAGGGGGTACACTGTTCGGCAAGACGTCTGTCGGGCTGACTGGCGGTTCGGAGGGCTTGGGCGCCGGTGACGGCGGTCCTGGCGGTCTTGGTTGGCGTCTTGAGGGTCGACTCGCCCCCACATGGGCTTGCAGTCGAACGGCTGCTGCTACAAGCGGACAAAGCAGGAGTAGGAGAGCAAACCGCATGGTGCGTGTTCTCAGAGAACGACTGACTGAATGAATGTTTAGACTGGATTTCTCTTCAAAAGCCGAAGGTGGGTGGGAATCAAAAACTTATCGCCGTCGCCCTGATTCAAGAGCAGAGCGGACGCCCACTGCCGGCGGTTTGTTAATGAGACTGGGCGCTAAAAGGTTTATTTTATAGAAGCGATGAGTCAGCTCTTGTCAAAAGTTTACGGAAAAAATCGCCTCACTCAGGATATTGGAGATTTGACGGCAGCTGACTGCGGCCGCAAAAAGTCAGACAAATCCCGTGAGAGTGAGTCAGAGCAGGAGCCGAAGTTGTTTTCGAGGATTACCTTTCACTTTCACTGCAGGAACTACACACGTCTGACCACGAGCCATTAGACGATTGGGACAAACGCAGATCTGATCGTTGCAGAGCGCTCCGGGAAAGGCGCGTCCACATTGACGGCTGTCTTTGCAACCTTTCTCGCCTGGGTAGACAACTGAAAAGCCTTCATACAACAGTATGTACAGGGTGTCTAAAAAAATGATCACATTTCGTTTTACTGCCATTTCCGTAAATTTTGACCAAATAGGCTGAAATTTGAACCATAGGTGCCAAAAGTCGGGCAATTTTATGTGTTAAAGTTTGGTGCACTAGGCTTGACTCAATCCCGAGAAATTTCAAAAAAAGTGAAATTTGGTAATTTCAATTGTGAAAGTCGGTCACCGAAAAATGGAAACATTTCCTTTTCCTGTATCTTTTCTAATTTTTGACGGAATTGGATGAAATTTGGAGTGTAAACGCAGAAGTTCAGGGTAATTCGTGTGTAAAAAGTTTACGCATGAACTCCAACGCTATCGTTAGAGCTTAGGCGATAATGTAATGTAACGTTTTTTCGGTGACCGGCTTTTGGTATTGAAATTACCAAATTTCACTTTTTTTGAAATTTCTCGAGAATTGGTCAAGCCTAGTGCACCAAATTTTAACACATAAAATTCCCCGAATTATGGCACCTGTGGTTCAAATTTCAACCTATTTGGTCAAAATTTGCGGAAATGGCAGTAAAAAGAAATGTGATCATCTTTTCGGTGACCGGCTTTCACTATTGATTTAACAAATTTCACTTTTTTTGAAATTTCTCGGGAATGAGTCAAGCCTAGTGCACCAAACTTTAACACATAAAATTGCCCGAATTTGGGCACCTATGGTCCAAGTTTCAGCCTATTTGGTCAAAATTTGCGGAAATGGCAGTAAAAAGAAATGTGATCATTTTTTGAGACACCCTGTAGTAGAAGCTTTCTACACTTTAATTGATCTTTAGGTAGCTCTATCTTGCAATCCCATGTACGTAAGTACGTAACAAGTCCGGACCTTGGGAGGGGGCGGTTTAGCCTGCCAGGTTGCGCAATGGGGGTTTCACCCAGGCAGGAGCACCGAAACGTCAAAAATCGCATGGAAACGCTTTTTAGCACGTTTTAATTTATAATAAGACTAAAAAATCACAGTTTTAACCAGAAAAATTGCGTTTAAGAGCGAAAAACAAGCGTAAAATGACATAAAAAGCTTCCAGAATTACCTACCTACAGTATATGTGTTGAATAACAGCATTGGAATGGAAACGCTAAATTTCATTACCAAAAGGCATTTGAAGCAAAAAGTTTATGACTTCTAAACTAGTTTCTTAGTACGCCGCTAGAGCTTGTATTTGCGGGTCGAAGAGGGGATCCCTAGACTATCACCGGCCCGGTGTGAAGGGGTTATGACCTTTCTATCTATTATAAATTCTTCCTAGGGTAACCCCAATCTCCCTTACATGAACGCAGCTAACAGAATCGCGTTTTACAAAATTATTATTTATTCCGTGAGTTCTACGCACGGTGAAGTCGCCTCTCCCCTGTTTTCAAGACTTTCTGTTGAATGTCCAACTGTCAGCACACCAGTTTAATTTCCTGAGTGTCCGGTCAACGTACCTGGCATGCATTGGTTGTTGATGAGCACGTGGGTGGAGAGACATCTACAGTATCCATAAGTTGAACAGTATTCTCCCTGCCCTCGACAGTCTACAGATGAAGCGCACGGATTATCTATGGTACTGGCTGAAATAACTCGGTAAACCAGTGAAATGGCACAAAATCAGACAAACCGTTATCTAGCAGAACACATTTCTCTCCCTCTTGCACGTAAGTAGAAGCGCATTGACATACATTATTTCTGCACACGCTGTTAACTACCTGACATGGCACTGAGCCAGGCCGACTGTCGCACGGTTTACCCAGTGTGCGCGACACTACTAAAAAGAATTTTTCTACCCCCACACACTGAGCTACCTTCGCTCAAGAACGTACCTGTTCTAAGACAGAGACTAAGCAAAAGCAAAATGCAGTAAGAAAGCCGGCAGTGATGGCTCAACGACGGCATGTCGCAGAAGAGGAGCATCTAACTAATCTCAGTTTGTGTCCGAGGCCAAATAAAGGGATTTGGCAGTTTTTGCCAGGTCGCTGCAGGTAAACACTTGAGCGCGCCCTCAGACAAACACAAAAACAAACAGCTACATGGCCGGCAACCAAATTCTCTCTCTTTTCAGTGCACCATTGTTACAAATACTCTACGACTGGCACCACCCAATACGTATAATATGCTAATGAGCCGGCTATTCTGCCTTTATTTGGTCAGCCGCTAACGGTAGCTGATAGCAAACAGGGCAGACGTCACGCAAAAGCATGACGCATGCTACGCACTATGTAGTTCCGTATCTTTTCTGTTTCCTGACACGTTTAGGAGTTAAACATTTTGGCAAGCAATTAACGGCACCAGCTAAAGTGCCATTTTATTCAATTAAAGGGTCACCGCTTAATTATTATTTAATCATGTTTGGACCGGCCCAACAGCTCATTAAGCCAGTAAATGAAAATTGTAACGTGTGGGTAGCGTAGTTACTAGAGTGTATACATCATCGTCATTACTGTTATCGCTCGCTGTGTACGTGGGCGGATTAATTTTAGTTTAGGTTACGTTGTCCTATTAGCCAGTACCGCAACCAGGGGTGTGTATGGTTGATACCCCTTTTCCGGTGCCGGTAGAAAAACTATAGTTCAAAATAGAAAAGTCAAACTAGATTATGCATTTAGTGTTGGTTTCTGGTAATTTTCCACACAGAATGCCTTCTAAATGCGTTTCGGAAGGCTATTTTTTGAAAATATTTCTCGCAATCAAGCGTCTTCAAAATCGTACAGCCAATTACAAAACTAGACCACAGACTAATGCCCTTAAACTAAGAGGTCAGTGTTTAAAGTAGAAGAAGCATCAAATCAAGTTGTATTGTAAATGTATTGCAAATCTATCTGTTTGGGGTCCCGCGACCAATCAATCGAAGGGACACAAGTGTTCAATTACTAGCCGAGGTGCTAATCGCATATGAATATAGCATTAGCATAACAGATAGCCAGTTTAATGGTCAAGCCCAACAGTCGTTTGCAAGTTCCGATGGCGGCTTACCACTATGAGTCGCCAGAGCTGCCGAAGGCCAAGTTTCTGGAGATTCCGGAGCCCTACGCCTTCCCCGAACGCAGAAGATCGTCGGTGTTCGTGGCCGATCCTAATGTAGAAGTTAAATACGGCCTGAAGGAGGCTTTTCTAAATTGGACCCAGTCTACTTCGGCCCACGGCATTCCGCACGTTGGCACTCCGGGAAGAAAATGGTACGGACGCGTTATCTGGGCTGCCGTTGTGGTCTGTTGCATCACTGCCTTTTCGTTTCAAGCAGCTGAAGTTTATCACAAGTACAAGAGATACGAAAAGATTGTCAGTATTGAGGTAATTCAAATTCATGAATTTATTTTGCTCTCTTGGTTTTTGGAGATGCATACAGCATTTCGAAATCACCTTTTGGGGAACACTATAGGCCAGTCAGATTCCACTCGGTTTCTGTTTTGTGCAACATTTTTCGATTTTATTAGATCCGTTTGTTTCTAGCTACCGTTCTTGACATAGTCTTTGGGTTTTTGCAACACGAAAACATGAGATACTACGATAGCAATTTGCAGTTTTTCTGAAAAAACACTCGGCAATTGTGGGACACTACCCCCCATTAGCGGGAACCTACCATATTAACTTAAGACCAAGATTGAATCTAAAAGTAAGTCTAACTTCATCCTAAGGTTCATTCATCCCGAACCTATCTATGTAGAAGCCTAAAACCTGATCACAGTACTGAATAGAAGCCCTCTGTTCCAAATAAGTGAGGGATAGTGTCACTGTATCTAAATCGGATCAGCGCGTCATGCATAAGTGAAAGGCACGCCGCTTCCCTCGCAATTCGGTAGCTAAAGCTAGCTTTAGCCTGTACAGCCTTTACATAGTGTTCGCTGTTCTAAAACAAAGAAACTGGTTTTGAAAGGATGGTGGGTAAATATCTGTGCAATTCGCACTTTCTAAAGTTTAACGGCGATTTGCATATTTTCAGTTGGTCTTCGAGAACGTCGAATTTCCGGCGGTGACTGTGTGCAATCTGAATCCATATAAGAAGAGTCGAATTCAGGGTGTGAAGCAAATCGAGGATATGGTAAGTGAGTGTGTTCCACTACACCATTGATCAGGTACCACTTCCACAACAACAATGCCAACAGTATGCGTAGGTTTTCGAACAGAAAGTACAGTACACCGAGAAATAGACCACCCAAGTAGATCCACAGCAGCCCTGAATAGGCACCCAAAGGAAGTGGGATTCCTTTTTGAGTGGCCAAAGCTTCCAAACGCTTACAATGCACATTCGGCAGTTGGTATTTCGTTAGAGTCAGTTCGGAATGTTCCAGAGTAATCGTAATCGGAAGCTGTAGTTTCCGTACAAAAGGGCTGTTTTTGCGAAACACAAAGCCCTTGCGCTTAGCTGGAAATTGTTTCCCACCGCGGACGATTGTGAGGTTACAGTGCTTGACCGCTATTAGAGACCCTGTCATGGATACTGTAGGATGGACGAATTTTCCGGTGTGAACGAGTTCAATAAGTTTCGTGAAATTCGGTTCAATTATTAAGGGGTTGTCTTGAAGAGATTGTCTCAATGCTTGATACTGTACTAAATCGCTCTCTTCCATTTGCTGAAAGTACCACCAATGTTGGTAGTCGGCTGAGACGACGAGACTGACTTTCTTGGCATTCAATAACTCTATTAGCTGCACTCCATCTTTGAACGGATTTGTTTCTCTGTTTGCCAGCAGTTGACTCAAAAGTGCACCTCCATAGAGCGAACTGACATGCACAGCACACAGACCGACAAAGGTAACGATTAAATTTCCACAAAAGGTCCGTTCTCTCAGTTTGGTACACTGGCCAATGAAATAACCAAAATAGATCCAGAACGTTTCGCCAATTCCTTTGTATCTGAGTCGTTTCTCGACCGGCTGTCTAATCAGGAACACAGAAACAACCACTACTGCCAGTAGCAGAAGCAAGCCAAGCCAAACTTTGGTTTGAAATACTCCCACTAGCAAAGAACTGGCTTGGAAGAATTCAAAGATATCTTTCTTGGCCAGAAACACTAGGTCCTCAGCGTAAACCGGATAGGAAAAGTCAAAATGGTCGTTGCGCAATTTTGTCTGCCCGTAGGCAACCGATAAAGTGTCTATAGTGCCGTTTTGAACAAATCCTAGTCGACCCGACCAAGATCCATTGAACAGTATGCCACCTTCAGTGCTTCCCGGCAGCGGCACAAGCTTATAGGGATATCGCAGAAATAGCAGAGCAAAATCGAGTATTTCATGGTCTATGCCGGGTCGCAGGCATTTAGCGGTTGGCTTGAAAGATTCCAGCGAACAATTGTAAGCGAAAGGCGGCTGTGCGAACGTGCCTATACGAAGCATGTTTGACCACTGTTGTGCATGAGAAGCGAAATATTCTGGCCTAATTGACCAGCTCGACAAACAAAGACTCGAATTTCTTTTAAAATACACGACTTCTGTTTCAGCTGAGCGAGTACACGCGCGCCGTCGAAATGAGCAGACGCACCGAGCTGACGAGACGACGCAGAGAGTTGGAGAGCAAAAATATTCCCGCTTTTTCCGATTGCTCTTGCAGCGACTCGCAGGACACCGAATGCGTCCATTTTGACACCAGCAAACCGCTAGACAATGACACCACTTGTCTTTGCGTTTTCGACAAGGTTCAGGACACTGCATGGCCGTGCTTCAGAGCCAAGTGCGTACCATTACCATTACTCATCTCATAGTCATAACAAATAGCATACATGTAACAGGTCTGGGCCGGCCAGGAGGAGGGGGAGGGGGTTTTCTGTCAGGTGGGGGTGAAGGGAGGGGGTCCAAAATTTCACAAAGCTCCAAAACGCGAGGAAATGCGTTTTTAGCACGTTTTTTCTAGTAAACTAGCAAAAACATTTTAAGCTGCTAAGTTTTTAGCACGTTTTATCTAGAAAGCAGGCTGAAAATCACGGTTTTAAGCTGTCAAATAGCGTTTTAGAGCTAAAACAAGCAAAAATAAGCAGCTTTGGCAATTCTAAGCAAAGGATTTTTTCTTTCGCCTGAGTGTCTCAGTATTCGGGAGGAGGAGGGGCATTCCACCACCAAAAATCGTCACACTTGTATGAGCTCTAGTTTAGAGGCTTAGATTTGTTTAGTTCTGGGTAGTTTAGTAGTAGTTTAGGGTAGTTCAGTACACTGTAGGCTTGGGAACACATGTTTTGAAGACGTTTTGGGACCAAATTTTTTCCAACTGCGGGGGCGAATGGACCGGGAATGGTTTTATTCAGTGCATACATAGTACATACAGTACGTTGGTACGTACGTAATAGGAACGTTCCAATCTCTAGCACCTGGACATATTACGACGACTGCACCGACTGCGACGACGACGGCTTCTGTCAGCCACCGGAGAGCGTGCAGAAAGAAGCAGAAAAGCGATTTAACCTGACCATTTCGGAGGCGAAGCCCACCAGCTGGTTGTACTACATCACTCACTTCCATCGCTGCATCTGCCACGCAGGCAAAGACTCCTACACCTGTCTGAAACGGCCCGACGACATCTACAAACTCTGGGAGCCCACCACCCCCACTCCCTCCACCACCACCACCACCACACCCACCACCACCCCGGACAATGAGTACAGGAGAGCTCTGGGATTTGAGGTGGCATTTTCTGAGCCATTTCTAATAATAATAATATTGTGGCTTTTGGATGAACATTTCTTCAGGGCACCACAGACCAGGTGGCGCTGACTGCAAAAGCCAGAGAAAACATGATCTTCGCAGTGGCGTCGTTGAACCCAGCCCAGCGGAAAACGCTGTCCCATGGGAAAAAGGAATTTATTACCAAGTGCTCATTCAACAGCAAGGAATGCAGCATGGATCAGTGAGTGAGAGCTGTGCTTTTTTGAGTAACTCTACATACGTAGAACATGTTTTTGATAAGATTTGTTTAGAGATTTCAACACACACGTCGACCCGGTGCTTGGCAACTGTTTTACCTTTAACTACGACACCAATCGAAACTTGACCGCTAGCAAGGCCGGACCTGTTTACGGTAGGTCATCTATGCTAATTTATAGACCTTTGAACATACATGTCACAGGTCATCCGCCGCAGGAGGAGGGAGGTTGGGGGTCTGAGCGCAAATTCTAGGGAGGGTGTTGGGTGATAAAAAACACACAAAAATCTCAATTTTTTTGCTAAAAATCGTCAAAAACCGCTAATTTGGGCTCAAATACAACTATGCTCAACAAAAAATTACTTGCCAGGAAAATCGTCACGGGGATCCCCGATTCGGGGGGCTGCCCTAAGTCGGGTAGGGTCAGACCCCTAGGATCCCCCTGTTAGTGTTACATGTATTCCTTTAAAGATGGTTTCAACTATCTATGATGTGTAAAGTAGGTTTGTGAAGTGTCCACACAGTCTTCGCAGTGACCCAGTTTTTGCAGTACGGGGATGTAAAATTTTGAAGAAAAATTTTTAAAAGTTGGTCTTCAAGAACAGTAGTACGTATTCTCGACCACAAAATGAACCAATTAACAGTTTTAGCACATGAGCGATTAGTAGTTTCTCATATTTCTGACCGAATTTTTCGTCCTACCTCCTACTAAATTTTTATTGTGCGTTACCTGTTCGTGTGTTTATATCAGAGTTTAAGGCATGCACAAATTTGCTTAAAATATAGGGAGAGTAGCGTACTTGCCATTGCCACATATGGCAGCTGGTATCCTGGCATCTATGTAGATGTCGGCTGCTAAGATATGAAAAATATAAGCTGCTATATATATGAACGCAGCTTTAGTGTTCGCTTAAGGCAACCGGTTGGTTTGTGGTTTTCTAAAATGTTTGAGATGTAAAATTTCTAACTCTTTCCATTGGTATAGGGCTGCGTTTCGTGGCATTTGTGAACGTGAGCGAGTATCTTCCAACCAGCGACCAGGCAGGAATCCGCGTCAACGTCCACGACACAACAGCCGTACCCTTTCCTGATGCATTTGGCTACAGCGCTCCTGTCGGTTTCATATCGTCGTTCAGAGTCACTCTGGTACGATCTACACTGCTCTAACAGGCTCACGTTACAGTTTTGCGGAGTTTAGAAGAAAATCGACAGAATGGAATATCCATATGGAAACTGCACACACGAAGGAAAGGACGAGTACTATATTTACAAGCAGTACGACTACTCTGTTGAGGTAACTACCTCGCTAGCTTGCATGCGCATAAACATATGGGGGACGTCGGTGTCTGAACTGAACTTTGGTTGGGCATTTTGCCGAATTTCAAGGAGGACGAAGTTTCAGTACCAAAAAAGCCTTTTTCTGCCAAACCAAAAAAGCCCCCCCCCTCCCATGAGTCGGGACTTCCACGCAGTGGAGGGGGGAAGTAAGGCAGGCTTGGCTTGCCTTGCAAGTCAAAGCTGCTTTACTACTAACGCCGACTCATCTGCTTTCGGCTAACCAATTATTACTATCTCTTTCTACCAAAATTACTATATCTCTCTATTCATCTTACTATTTGTATTTGATCAAATCCAATCCGGGACGTGCCTCTTGAGGTAGTTGGTGTGCAGTTCCCATCTGCATTAACGTCCCAGCATCCTCGCAAAGGTCGCAAGACTCTTTCAACATTCGCATCATTGATGTATGGTATAGAGTGCTGAAGATCTGGTGGCCACACTTGCCGTATCTCCCCTCCTGAGTATGTGTGCACTTTTGCACCCAGCTCATTTTCTCTTATACTGATGCACCACTCTTTCTGCATCTTCTCATCTGTAATTCCCAAGTCTCTGTCACCGAAAGGTTGAGCTGCTTTCTTGACTCAACGACTGATGTGGCTTTGCTCCCACTCGTTCACCTGCCTGATCAGCACCTTCCCAACTTATTGGCTATAACGCTTTTCAGCCCCTCACGTCTCCCTATTGCTGATGGTCTGGTTCCAATCATCAACCTGGACTACCACTCTGTGTCCTCTACTGCCGTGGATGAAGAGCTTATGGATGTTTTAGCTAGTCAAGATCTTCTCCTAAGTCAACCTACCTCTGATGCCTTACTCTACCCACCTCTAATACTCTCCCCCTTATCAAGATGTCCAGAACATCTTGTGTTAGGTAACGCCCCACTCTGCCATACAAAAAGGTGCGTCTGTTGGCCTGATATCAACAGCTAATCGCTGATGGCCAGGGCGAGAAATTAAACAAACAAACAAACAAACAAAAAATCCCGGGCCTATTTTGTTTACGGGCACTTTCATACTGTTGCAAAATATATTACACATACATACATACATACATACATACATACATACATACATACATACATACATACATACATACATACATACATACATACATACATACATACATACATACATACATACATACATACATACATACATACATACATACATACATACATACATACATACATGAGGTACCAGTAAACCTGAATGGTAATACAGGGGTGTCAACGGTCGTGCTACCAACATCGGATGTTAGATGAGTGCAGATGTGGGGATCCCAGATTTCCGCTGCCCTTTGGTTTCCATCACTGCACGACCGGCAACAGCGCCGCAAGTAAGTGTTTAGTCAGTGATCAGGTTGGTCTGTTACAGTTGATTTGCATTTTCAGGAGATTGTCTGAACATGGCGATCAGCACGATTGGAGACTTTCAATCAGAGTCTCTGGCTGACGACGGCAGATGCATCTGCAAACAACCCTGCACTCAGTGGTTCTACGACGTAGGCTACTCGGCAGCCAGGTGGCCCTCTGGTCCCAAAAGTCAGGTAGTACACTAGATAGCTAGCTGAAATGCCTAAAATTATAACTATGTGTTACAAGTAATTTTAGTCTCTCAAATTAAAATCCTAGTCTTAGTCCGAAAGGACAAAAACTTACAACAAAGTTGACCTAAAATTGCATCCCAGAAAAAGTCGGAAGGGAACAGATAATAAAAATCTTCTGGAGTTGCAGATTTTGGATGTTTTGCCTAGTGGGTTGTAGGGAGAAGACTGTAGGATAGATAATGTCATCATCAATCATCTGTTTGTCTGACTTTAACTGTTTCAGCTGATTGACTGTGAACTGGTAGGTCAGCCGGACCCGGACAAATGCGTAGAGTACTACCAGTAAGCAGTTACTTATGCCTACGAAATGTGATCATTTTTTTTGAGACACCCTGTAGATAGATACCTATAAATTACTCAGGAACAACGCTGCCATGATCGAAGTCTATTACGAAAGACACGGATACGAATGGCTGCAGGAGTCGCAGGCCTACGGGGTAGAGTGTAGAACTTGCTAAACTAACAGAATTGCTCATCTGCAGTCTTTAGTGGGTGAATGCGCTGGCCGACATTGGTGGCAATCTGGGCATTTTCACCGGTATCAGTATAATTACGGTGTTTGAGTTCCTGGTCCTGCTCTGGAACGTTCTGACGATTTGCTGCGAACGACAGGCCAAAATTCGAGAGGCAAAACGGGAAGCCCGGCGGGAACGACTCGAGGGCAAAACGAACGCTCCTTCTAATGGAACGACCGAAGTGATCGACATACGAATCGATGTCGACGATAACGACAACGCCAGTGAACCTAGGTGAATTTTTAATTTACAGTTCTTTTTTCTGTCAGATTTCTTGGCTTCCAATTACCTCAAATCCGAAACTTTTTCAGCATATTTTTCGTCTTTTACAATGAATGTAGTGCAGAAAAATTACTAAATTTGAGCAGTTTTAGCTACGTTTGAGCCAAAACTAACGTTTTGAGCGAAAATTGCGTTTGTTACTAAACATAATAAATTTTCTGCTGAGACCCGCCAATGCTTTATCGTCTCCCTTCACAGGCTAAGTACCTATTTTCATTTTAGATCAGTAACTTTGTGACAGAAGTTTGTTCATTTCTGCTCATTGCTTCGAAATATTTTTCGCAGGTACGTACTAGGCATTTAAAAGTGTATTTTTACGGTCAGGAGGAATTTAGCCGTTTACAGAGTGTATCGTTCTCTCAAACTGTCCGCATATATAGATCCACTCGATTACTCTGGCAGGACTCAACAACTTGCAATAGTGAAACCCGGCCGTCCACTTGCCCATTTCATCATTGGACTTTGCAACAGAACGTGTACTAAACGGAGAATAAGTGTAATTTCTGTTTTACAGTATATTTTGTACTCTTTCCATTGTTGTCTTGCATTGGCTTGAATTGCAAGCGATAGAAGTCCCAGACCGGAAAAATGTTGTAAGGAAGGAACTAATCAAATTGAACTCAAAACACACAGCAGAACTTGAACCTGTAGCGCATCAATGTTTTATTGGCAGAACTTCTTAGAGCCCAGTTAAGGGCAAGTTGGTTGATTTGAGCACAGAGCAGAGCTCCGTTCGTTTCGTTTAACCAGACATTCTTGACACTGGCTGCCACGTAACAATTCTACGAAGCAGCTTTCCTTCTCAAGCCAAACCGGTAAGAAAAAATCAGTTAGGAATTAGAAAAACCTATAGAACAAGTACTAGAACCATACACAATTTTACCCTTTTAGAACCGTTTGAAGATCAAACATGACTTTTTGTCCGTAGAATATTGAGTCACCCGATACAATGTACCTGTCTAGAAACCATTTTGGCGCGCAACTCAGTACAAGATACAGGACAAGACTTTGCGCATTTGTAGGGTAGGTAGCCGACAAGCGGAGAAATGGTAGGTGTCCATTTGCTGACTCGCATTTGCGCATTTGTCGCGACAGGAATCGTAGATAAGACTTTTATCGGTTTTACATACATATCCGGAATTTGAGTAGAAGCTTAGTCAACCTCTCTGATACTGTATTTCTCTCTCAAGCTATCCACATAAATCCACTCAATAGCCCTGGCAGGACTCAGTAGTTTGCAGTAATGAAAACCGGCAGCAGCGTGGATAATGTAATCGTCAGCAGTTTTCATCATGGGACTTTCAATTTCGACTATCTGAATAGAAAGTGTGTGCAGTCAAGTTAAACACCAACCAATCGGCAAACTCAAAATCCTCAGTTTGTGTTCGTCTGGTCTGACACTCCGACAGACGCACGCACACATGAAGAACACAAAGGCGCGAACACAGCGATTAAATATAGAAGGATTTGTTTTTTTAGATTTTGATCATGCTCGCTCTACCCAGAAAAAAATGTGACTTGAAACGGTTAAAAGAAATTTCATTCACTTTGCCACTGGATGACTTAACGGTTTTGTATTTGAGCGGGTTCCAGATCCATAGAGGCCCTGCGTTAAAGGGGCCTAGATCCTTGCCGATTTTGTACTCTTCTCCAAATTGCCTGAATTTAGTCAGCGCAATTATGAACGGCTGAAACTGGACAGGACAGCTTCGGCCGAAACATTACCACAACCAGTTTCGTTGCGTTTTGAAACAGAAACGAAAAAGAACATGAAAAACGTGGATTAGACGCTTTTGAAAGTGAAATCCAAACTCAACAAGCTGCAGTTAATTGTTCCAAGGTTTTCAATAATTAGTAATGAATCTACCTGTCGAGATTTCATTTTTACTCTCATTTCGTCCGCGGAGATCGGAGTGAAACCAGTGTCCATCACGCTCAAAATACTGTAGACGTTTTGCGTTACTGTAGTCAGATTGAGAGTGCAGCTTGTAGTTGGTTTCACACACTTACTGTACATAAATGAAAAATAATGTTGAGAATCTTCTAAATTCTGTTTGTCAATTGCATTTATACTTGTGTATTGCAGGCAAATGAGCGGGGTTGGTCTCCGAAACTTTGTGAAAGTCATCTCGCACCCAATATTTGATCGTGCTTAGCCCGCACATTATTTTCTGAGCAAACTCTGACCACTGCGAACCGCTAGAAAATCGGTTGATAATGTCAATTTAACAGATGTCATTTAGCTGTATGTCTACCGTTGGCAAGCGCTAGAAATGGCGTTTTTGTCGCAGGGAGGCTTGAAGTGGTAAAATCCCTCTAGCCGGAGAGCGTTAATCAGTGGTTGACAGAAGGCTGCTGTTCGATTCAGAGCCTTGACTAAACCAGATCTGGCCGTTTCTGCTCCGACGTTGAATTGCAGCTTGATAAATGCACTCACCACTGAACTGATCTCATCGTGTGCCACCTGAAAAATCGAATATATCTCGGTGCGTACTGATCATTTTATAACATAACAGAACAGCACAACAAGCGAATTTGGTGCGCCACAAAAATACGTACCGGAGTTTTCCACTTAGTATCCCAGGGGATATAACACGAAAAATCACGTTTCTCAGTGAAAACATTGCCGCCGGTTGCCGATTAATATCCCAGGGATATTAACTGGACAAAGCCATGGGATATTCACTGGAAACGATATGGGATATTAACCGGAACAATGTTTTATCATACATACAGTATGCGTGTGTAAAGAAAATTATTATAAATTTGACATAAACATTGCCGCCAAGTAATATCCCATGGGATATAAAGCGGAACAAGGGTCCATGTAATATCCCAGTGGGTTAAAGTGGGGTGGGACACTAAATGGAAATCTCCGGTACAGTTGGAAATCAGCCTACCCGAATGGATAGGGAAAAGCCTTTTTCTAAATTAGTACCTCATAGGTAACTTCCGGTTTTAGATCCCGTTGTTTAACCGTGAAAGGCGGGTCTCCAGAGGCAAACTGGTTATGCGTTACGCCTTCTAAAATTACCACTGGAAACCGTTCAACTGCAATCTGAAGAATTCTTTGCATGTACACAACAGAAAACGTTACCATAGAGGCAGGTACTTGAAAGTTGGTCTGGTTCTTGACGTAGACAAAAAACGATTCAGCTATTCGTGTCGCTCTGGCTAGGCCGTCTAACTCACCGCCCACCGTTAGCGTCGAGACAGGGTAGTTACTGTTTCTGAATAACGTACGCTCTAGTTCTGTACTGTACTCATAAAGGTTTGAGTTTGTAAGAAGATCCATTAGGCTAGCGAGATTTTTACCTGTATTTTCGTTGCAGAAAAGATCCCAATAGAAACTGAGCCTTTGCTTTCTGGGAGTTCTTTGCCACCCAATCTTGTACCATTACCCCTCCTAGAGAATGACCTCCGAAAACTACTCCAACTCGTTTGGGCATTCCTGAGAAGACTCTTCTATTTCCAACCACTTTGAATATAGTTACATACTTCAGAGCGTCTTACCGACTTCTGTCATTTTATTCAGAATTCTTTCAATCGCTCCTGACATTTCCAGCGGTTCAGCAACGTCTAGAGAGAAGGCCGGTAGTCCTACCCAAACTTTCAGGTCATCAACTTTCGTTTGTATTAGCTAAATTTAACATCGGACGTCCTGTTGTTCAGCTAGCGGCTAATTGCATAATTGCTTATAAATTCAGTTCTACGACTTGCTTTCAAGAGCGACGCGTATCGTTCAGTAGGAATTTGGGCTCCCTGAATAAAAATGAGAGCAATGTGGTCGCCCTGGGCGGCGGCTGGGGGCGGTAGAACGACATCGTGGGAGGCGTGTGCGAAATGGAACAAGCAAATCAAGCTAATTATTAGCGACATTTTAGCTTTGAACGCGATACATCAATTAGGTGCGTGCTGTTAGCTAGAAAACACACGTGAAGCGAGCAACAGAAAACAGGTGCGCATTCCCAACCTTATCTCATAACAACAACATATATCTACGTGCATGTACATAGCACTAATTCATCTTAGCTTAAAAATGTATGTCTATAATTAAGTCTAGCGGGCCGGTCCTTTTATCGAGGATGAAGGGGTTTTAGAAGTGTTTTTGTCATGTTCTGCTTGTTTTTCATAACATTGATTACATAGAATTGAATTTTCCGTAGTTAACAACAACAAAATAATGTTTTTGACGATTTTTTACACCCTCCCCTTGCCCGAAAAGCTCCAACTCCCACAGTGCAGCAGAACAATAAACAAATTGGAGCAAATTATGCTTGAAACTGTTTAGCCATTCCAATGTCAGATAATGTCTATTTTATACTCACAATGCCTTTTGAATTTTGGGGTTGGGTTTTGAAGGCTATATTTGCGAGATTTTCTTACTCTGGTTGGGCAGCGGCCCAACAAGGGACTTTAAATTTTTTACACCTCGTCTTGCAAAATCCTGGATACGCCGCTGAGAAGATGCACTCATAAAAGTTCTCATCATCCGTATGTACAGTACAGTACAATGAACATCACCCAATGAAAACAGTGCACGAATACCTGTTTTAACAATAAGCAAAGCTCAAAGAAGCGAAGGTAATTTTTCTAGAAAGTGTCACTGCGTTTTCGCAACCTAGGACTCAGTCGCTGTCTACAGTGTTCAGCCTCAAAACCCACACGCATCTCAGCCACAATCAGAGCCACCAAATGAGTCCAGGCTCGCACTGTTTCCTTGTGATGTTTTGAGGTCTTCAGCCAGTCCATGGTGGTGAGAGTGAGCGCCTCGGCGAATTGGTCCCACAACTCTTTGTGAAAGCCGAAGTTTACGTACTTCACGTGGTTCGCACCGTACTGCCTCAACTCGGCTGCAAACTCGTCCCACCGGTCGAGCCTGTCCACCGCTTTGCTGAGCGCAGCCAGAATGGCGTCGGCGTGTCGCATAAAGCGCGGCTCAAAGTTGATCGTCTCAGACTGCACTTCGTCGAGACAGAACAGTCGTTTGACGTCGGGACAGTGCTGGATGACTCGGCGAAAAATCATATTTCCAAAGCCGGAAGGGCCGTTCTTGCCAACGTGCAACCAGGAGGCGCGAAGCAGGTGAGCTTGGAAGGGAGTGAAGTGATTGGACTGCAGTTGAACACTGACGCTTTTGCGCATTCCGAGCCGCCACGGAATCTGAGACTTGAATAAGCAGGAGATCTCAGGAGAAGGGCAGCTCATTACGGGCGGATAGCTGTGTGCGGTTGCTTGGCACCGTTTATTAACAAAACAGAGTGGTCTGACTCCTGTAAACACAGTTAATCAGCTAAACTGCTGAATAGTATGGGTTGACGTCAAAACAAGCGGAGTTTGGTCGGCGGCCGAAGCCAGCAGGGTTCAATAAATAAGCCAGTGCCAGTGAAAGCTAAATATTTTATCGGGCTAATAAACTTAAGCCACACACCGGCGGCGACAAACGCGCGCTTGGGCCAAATTAGATTCTCCGGCTACGTTCAGAAATTTGCTACCAAATGCTTGCAGATATAATATCGAATGAACCCACACAGAGTGGGCAGACCGAAACCTCACGCAAGATTGTCGTCAACTACGCATTACGTGATCTTCTTTACAGGATTCATGCTCGAATGAAAACTAAATAAATATTCATTGGCGTGTACATAAGCCGCTGCTGCAGCAAAATACATTAGATTGTGCCGGGCTGGGCGTAAAAACAAATTCTAGCTTGGTCTCAATTAGAGTGAAAATGATATTGGGTATTGGGCTGCTTTCCTGGTATTAGGTACTTCTACTATGCGTTGGGATTTGACATACAATCCCCAGTAGCCCATACTCATTGGGCTCCTAACAATCTTCATCAAAGTTCGTTCCTTTTACCTTTGCTCCGCGCAAACAAAAGTTGGCAAACTTCTGGTAGGTTTGCACTCTAGTCACAACCTACGTACTAGCAGTGGAACAGGTAGGAACTGTCTACGATAAAAATTTATCAACGAAAATAAAGCACACAACACCTAAACAGCACGTTCCTCACTAAAAGTGGTGTCATCTTCAGCTTTCGTAGTTGCAAGAGCTTCAGCCTTTCGGGTCTGGATTTGCAGCACCACAACCACCAGAGCCATTATGCCAGTTATCACAATCAGAGCTACGACGGCCACAGTCAAGCCGGGCATATCGAGAAGTGCTACAACCGTTGCGTCAATAAAAGGACTCGCGCAGATTAGTAAAACCACTTACGATTGATCATGCGATTCTGTTCTGTGGGCATCGGAGTGCGCGGACTGAATGGATTGGTTAGACTGGTGGTCTGCTGGGTTACCGTGGTCTTCAGGTCTGCAAAGTCAGTCAGTCAGTCAGTCAGTCAGTCAGTCAGTCAGTCAGTCAGTCAGTCAGTCAGTCAGTCAGTCAGTCAGTCAGTCAGTCAGTCAGTCAGTCAGTCAGTCAGTCAGTCAGTCAGTCAGTCAGTCAGTCAGTCAGTCAGTCAGTCAGTCAGTCAGTCAGTCAGTCAAATTCAGTAAACTGAATCTTCCAAACCACAAACATTTGGGCGCGCTGCATATGTAGCCCAATCGGGAAGTGCAGTCGGTGGCCAACCAATAGCCATCAGGATGTTCAGCCACTGCGCATTCTTTGGCTTTGTCGTTGCCCGGCTGTGTCCACCAGTTCAACAGACTGACCTCTGACTCGTCTGTCCACTGCCAGGTTCCTATAAAACCAACTTGTCCAGTGGGTGTAAGTAAGGTCATTGCAACAGCAGTACCATCATTTTGTTTGAACAGTCCAATCCACATATTGGGTGCGCTGGTGCCCTGGAAGTGCATTTTGTCCTTGAGAAATTGCAGCTCATCATCATAGTGAAAACTGGCCAATGTGGCGCCATCTCTCATGCAAGCCAGATTGGCCTCTGAGAAGGTGACTTGCTGGTCAAAGATGAACTGAAAGGCAAAGATCGATGCAACGCAACAGAGAGCAGAACCAACCTGGAAGCACTGATCGGAGCCAACGTCGTAGAAAAGGTACTTGGAGTCGCTGGAAGTGGGGCAAACCCCAGGGAAAGCAGTGGGTATGGTGGGTGGCGTTTCTAAAGTCAGATTAAACCAAACCAGTACAGCCGGGTTTTAGCTACTTGTGGTCCGCTTGCAAATTGCAGGCAACTTGCTGGTGCAAAGGGAGTCCTGCCACTTGAAAGGTTCCAATTCGGTGCCTATCCTCACACAGTTGTAGTCAGCTTTGTTCGAGGGTTGATCTTGGCCCCAGTTGGTGTACCTGACTGGCCAGCCGTCAACCCAGTTGAACCGTTCAGATGCACTCTGCAAAAGGAAAAGAAAGTCATTCAATACTTAGAGCTTCTCGATGCTGCTGTAAAGAAAGTCAAATTTATAGAGGGAACCACACTGACCTTGTTTACAGTCTGTTTGCTGAGTCCAATCCAGGCCCCATCCTTCGATATGCCCTCAATAGCCATAGCAGTGCTGATTAGTGCCTGTTCATACTGGTCGTTAATGGAGACCAACTGAGTGTTTGCACTTCCACTGCACAAACTCTTAGAGTCATCCCAATTGTTTGTAGAATTACTGAAGATGTAGCAAGCATCGTTCAGATGGTTGTAGTAGCCATTTCCACAGTTCATGTGAATCGGCGGTATTGCCAGGTCATATTTTACATCTGAAAACTGAAACTCTGCTCTGTAAACCTTAGCAAGGATGCTTACCTTTGGCAATAGAACAAACGTAGCCCATCTGAATGTTGCAACTGGTCACTTGCCATCTGAAAAAGCAGTAACACGACTTGTGAGTAGGCACTTGGAGTGAATACCTGCCAATACTGTAGGAATTGGTGTTGTCGTAGTACAGATGAACACAATACTCGTCGGCTTCATTGGCAGGCTCTCCGTAATTCCAGTAAGTAAAGTCGACCTTACTTTCATCAGACCATTCAAACAGTCCATACCAACTCATGTCACTCAAACCTATCCAAACGTGGAAAGGCGACGCTTCCGTCTGCATTGCCATCAGCCAGTCTGAACAAAGAACAATGGTACTGAAGTTTCCATATCAGATACTGCTTTACATTGCTCTATTTCACTGTGCACACTGACCAAGTCTGCTCTGGAGCCCAACGATTTACCCATGGCCCTGCAGTCGTCTTGAGCTTCCTGCCAGCGTTTTCTGTCGGCGGAGTTTTCACCGATCAGTTTGTAGCACTTGCGCACTGCAACAGTTCATTGTAAAAAAATCAGTTTACACTGAAAGCTTTACATATTTTGTTTGACTGCCAGCCTTTAGGACAGCCGCCAGGAGGAATGGGCGAGGGTGTGGAAGTGCTGGTGTCATTAGGTCGTTTGCAGACATATTGCAGTTCCATGCTGCACTTGTTGTCGTTCCATTTGCCTTCAAAGAACACTTGCCAAAGAAGATCAACGATAAACTCCAAGTACTAGCTACCATTGTTGGCTCCACTGCCCAGGTAGAGCTCAACACAACTCTCGTAACCTCCGTAGTCGTTTGGCTCCGATTCTGCCCAGTGTTCGAAGTTGACTGCAGTCTTGTCCGACCATCTGTATGTGTTGTCAACTTCCAGTTCGCTGAGACCGATCCACACAGAAGAAATGTACCAGTAGCCAGCTAGGTGATCCACCTGTAAGGAAAAGAATACTAAAAAGAACATGTTCACTAAAAAATTACCAATCCAGTGACAAATTCGGCTTCATTGATGTCATGTATGGAAACCAAATGAGCTCCAGCCCATAAAGCTTGACAAGCAACTTCTGCATCTCTCCATGTCTTTGATCCACCAGTGTCCCATCCACTGGGAGACACGTAGTACCAGTTTCCATTATAAAAATACCACTGGTTGCCTTGGGGTCCTTTGGTCGAAGCTCCAGGGGTATAAGCCATTGTAGTACTAGTGGGTCCAGGGCCTTAATAAAAACAGAGTTATCAATAACGTGCCTGAAAACATTCTTACGTTTTGGAACTTTGCACATGAACGGTTTGGTGACCGAACAAGTGATGTCATTCCATTTCCCGACAAGATCACCAGCATCACCATTGAGCATTTCCACACAATCCTCTTCATTCATGTATGAGTTTGGTTCACCAGGTGCCCAATTCTCGTAATAGTACCCACTTCCGTCAGTCCACACGAAGTTTTCTGAATCACATAGTCACTTGTCAATTCGAAGGAGTTTCGATTTAGTTGTCTGAGAAAAAACTCAAATGCTGCAGCTGTCTACAAATCAAGGCCGTAAAAATTGAGCATCAGCTTGTTTGATGCGTGTGTGGTTTCAGCGACTGACCTTTGCAAAATCACACTGCAACCTGAAGAAATTTTCTCAAACAATTGTATTATTACGATTATAAGTAGCCATCAATCCAATCCACGGACTAATACCACCTGGATTTGTTGGATCTCGTAAACTTGGTAACAATTTTTGCACAATAAACGTCGTCTCACGTTTGCTGTGCACGCTCACCAGATCAGCTTCCAGCTGCAGACAAATGTACGGGGTGTTTTGACAACATTCTCCAGAATTGATTTACCTGCATGCAGGATCGGTGAGCCTCTAGTTGGCTGACATGTTGGCTGCTAGTGTAATAGCAGTCACAAGCCTTTTTGTCTGGATCAATCCAATGAACTTCCGGTGTGGATCCTGGACAAATGGCAGTTTCGTCATAACAGTCTGTAGGAGGTTTCGGCTTTTCTGCAAAAATTCCATCAGCCACTCAACTGCTTTCAAGAATTTACTGGCAGTGTTGTATTTGCAGATTCCGTATCTCTTTGTGTCACATGTATCCTGCATCCAGGCGCCCAACTTGTGCTCTATGTAGACACAGGCCTCATTCCAATGCCACGTTTTTGGGTATCCGGATGCCCAGTTTGAGTAGATGACAGGCCAGCCGTCACTCCATTCAAAGGTGTTGTCCTGTAAAGAAAGACCAATAAACCCCTTTGCAACAAAGTCCAGTACGTACCTGAGTCTCTTTAAAACCAATCCACATGTCACCTTCAGGCGCAAATGTTGTCATAAGCATCAGACGCATGAACGCTTCTTCATACACGTTGTCTATGGATGCTAAGTGGGTGTTGTCCCCGCCGTATGTTTTACACTCATTTTCTGCATCTTGCCAGCTCATCTCTTCCTTTGTATGCTGCAAATACTAGCAGTAGTTAGTTGAACCAACAGAAGAAATGTGATGATCATACTGTAACACACGATGTTCCTATTTGACTGAAATTTTGAGCGCAGTTGTGCAGCTTAGTCTGACATTGACTTCCTTCGCTAAGAGGATCTGCAACTGGGGCTCTGTTAGTCTTAGGCAGTGAAAATTGCAAAATGCCTGGATTGCTGAGTTGGCAGACATAACCAGCGGTTTTGTAGTGATTGTCACACTGGAAAGCGAACCACTTTCCCGCAAAGGAGTTCATACTGACGTCCATCACTGCACACTCTTTCTGAATATGGATCATTGGGACTTGCACAGTTGAGGTTGATTTTACCTGATCACCCCAGTAAGTGTTTGGTTCACCTGAGGCCCAGTTTGTAAAGGTGACCTCAGAGCCATCGGTCCAATAGAAATCGTACAAGCCATGACTGCTGAACCCAATGTAGTAAAATGTCGTCTGAGGCAATTCAGCTGCTGCGACAATTATGACCACTTAAAGAAAAAGTTACAAATTCAAGAAAAGTTCGTAAAAACATACATACGTTGATCTTGCCAGGTTAAAATACTGGCGAGTTCGACCTGTTTGTCCTTGTAACTATCAGGATATTGGTCAGGCAGACTTTGACACGCAACCTTGGATTCGTTAAACGACTTGGCGGAGTCCTGGAAGATCTTGAAGCACTTGAACTCTAAAATCTAGCTTTTACAGTCAGGATTCCATTGGTTTCTATTGTGACCTCCTTTTGACCAGCCTTCTGGACAACAAAAGTCCTTTGTGGGAGGAGTGGGCGTGGCAGGAACGTGATGATCTCCAGTCCAATACTCACAGACAAACGGATGCTCAATACTGCAATGATGGTCATTCCACTTCCCTACAAAAGATTTATGTCAGTCAGGCTGGTCTCCGGTACTTCACCAAGGCGGTCTAAATAATTAATACCATCTTTATATGCTTCCACACAAGACTCTCCAAGAAGTCCCCAGTCATTAGGTTCGCCTGGCGCCCAGTAGTTGTAGTCAACTGCAGTTTCATCAATCCATCTGTAATGCAGGTTAGACAGTTTTTATGAACGTCCAACAAACGCAGAACAAACCGCATATCGCCATCGCCATTTCTGCTCAGCCCGATCCAGTGCTCATTCTGATATGCGGGTGAGCGCTGCACCAACGTAGTCACAAGTTGTCGTTCGTCATCAGAATGGATGGTGACCAGATTAGCCGGTGATCCATTGGGTCCTGTGAACCTACTGCAGACACCGGCAGCCTTGCCAAAAGTTCTGGCGCTGGACACCACAGCATAGCATTTCGCATCTTTGATGTTTTCATTGTCAGCAGGCTTGTAGTACCGCCAGTCGATAGGTGCGTTGCTGTCGGGGTCCGTGGTGTGTTGGGGACAGTGCACTGAAGTTAATCAGACTGCTCATTATCTCTTGTTTTGTCACGTGAGCAAGATTTACTGCTGGTAGGTGGTAGTGTTGCCCTGTTCTCTGCAAGTTCAGCTCCTAGTGGAATTTGACAAAACCAATTGTTGGTAAGGGCGCAGCTGGTTTGGAACCAGGAGCCACCAGAACTGGGAGACATCATCACACACCGATCTGTAGAGTGACTGTCATCCGGCTGTCCACTGCCCCAGTTGGTGTAGTCAACTGGAGAACCGTCTGACCATTTCTCGCGTCCGTTCAAACCATTGAGGCCAATCCAAAATGATTCGCTGTGCCAGCTAAATATTCATCAGAGTATATGAGCCACCAAAATTTACTCCTCTTACTGGCACAGAAGAGTCGCTCTGCATTGCAAACTTATAATTAATTTTCGTGAACAATGCTCAAGTGTGCCTAACACGCAAGCACGCTCTAAGCTCTCAGACGCACAATCAAAATGAATTCTGCCGCGTTCACAGTACCGATGTGGAAAGTGTTCGTCAACTGTGCATTGTCAGTATTTGCGGTTATTCTTAACCTGTTGGCCTTGTTTGGGCTGCCCTGCTGTCAGCACATCGACCATGCCACTAAGAGACTAATGATGAGTCAGTGTTTGCTCAATTTGTTTGGAATTCTCTCAATGCTTGTTGTGGCTGCTCATATCCTATTCACCAGTCAGTATCAGCCTGACACAGGTAATATCATTAACTTAAGTACCTCAGTACCAGTCTGAACTGAATTTCAAAGCATTTCTCACTAGCAGTTTCTAAGCTAAAGGGTACATATCACTCCAGATTCAAAGCTTGTCTGGTTCACATTGAAAGAGTATTTTGAATTCAAATTCAGCTCATCCATCATGTCTCAGCAAATAGGAGTAAAGAATGCATCAATTTAGGAATAAAAATTTTGAACAGACTGCCAACAGGCTTGAACGTGTTTGCTCTTTACACTCAGTGGGCCATGCACGTGCTCATGGCTGTAAACCGACTCATAGGTAAGTTACGTTCTTTTCACTGAAGAAATGCATGAACATATATTTCTGTTTGTTTTAAGTTTTTAGTCGCACTGCAAAAGCGGCTGCCTGGTTCAGTCCACCAAGGATCAGTTTGTACCTGACACTTTGTGCACTGTATGGAGCTTGTCATGGCCTCAAAGTGTTTTTTGATTGCTGTTACCCAGTGTATGACCCAGCTAAAAGCACTTGGGTCTACAAAGGCTCTGGTCGCAAAGAAGTAGTAATAGCAATGAGCATTAGCCATGTCACCTGTCTGCTCATAATGGCCATGTGTTATGCAATAGCATTCAGGCAAATCAATACACTCAGGTATCCCTCATAAGAGAACACCTTAGTCCAAGACACAGACCATAAGAGAAACAGCCAGACATACTAAACATCTTTTTCAGACAACAAATGAAACAACAGCGGCGGAATCGTGAGTTCAGGATGGAGTGGCGGTTATTGTGTCAATTTTTCATCGTGGCGTTTGTGTGGATAGCTTACAGCAGCGTATTCAGGATCCAACAAACGTTGGATTCAAAGATTCCTCTCTTCGGTGACATAGCTGACGTGCTCAGAATTATTGTCTTTGCTTGCGATCCCCTGGTCTACATCTGCTTCATCAGAAGGCTACGGCGCGAGATCCTGCTCAAGTTCTTCGATCCGATGGCTACTGAATCGCTGTTTGCAGTGGCCAACCACTCGCCAAACAGAAGTCCAGTCGAACTGCGCACATTCAACTTTGCACCTGCCGACCAACAACAACAAGTGATCAGTCCCTTTCAGCCAATGGATGTCGTGGCACTGGGACAGCAACAATCATCTCTGCCACCTCAGAACAGCCAACGGCTGATGGTGCCAGATCCAAAGGTCAGTGTGGTGATCAAAACTAACCCAGCTGCACAACTGAGTCCTGTGGAAGTGCACCATCACCCTAAACTATCCCCTGCAACCAGTCTCAGTTCAGTTGCCGATTCTGGAGATCGAGAACTACCCATCCCTCTACCAGACCGATCAGGTAGTTTCAGCTCTTTGTTGTCAGTGCCAACTGGAAAACATGGTGGATCAGTGAGTGCCAGTGCAACTCCAAGAAAATCGTCTACACCCATCGAACACTTGTGGAGAGCTGCAAGCACAGGATGGTTGGCCCCAAGACCAGCGGTTGTTAGGTCGACATCAAACAGACTGTTCGTGCCGAAAACTGTTCGCAAATCCACCTCGATGACGCTGGATGGACGCTCATTGAAACGTCAAGACGCAGTGGATGAAAAGGAGAAACGACTAAGATCGGCTAGCGTTGGTCAGGAGAAACGGCCTTCCATAAGCAGAGTGTCGCAGGCTTCAAGACTGTCAAAATACTAATCTGAACACCCCAACCAAACAGTTCCTGTTTAAGCCAAGTCGTAGATAGATACCTATTCTTGTCAGTTAACTTAATGCTGTATTGCTTGTTGTGTTTTTATCTTAGGTTGTGTCTTATTCTTAACGTCTGCATTAATCAACCATGTATTAGTAGTGTGCTTGCGGTATGCGTGTGTCTGCTAACTTCAAGCAGGTTTGCTATGCGCAATTCAGCATGATTACCTTCGGCAAACGAAATGCACCTGCAGCTGTATCACACCAGTCATTTGATTGAGAAGAACTAACTGATTACTGAGTGAGTCTCACGGGTCAGCTGCATACGTACAACATGGTTGAGATGAGAACTGCGGTTAGCAGTTGTTCTGTACTTCTGGCTATTCTCTTCAACTCCCTTGCACTGATTGGCTTACCTTCATACCGAAAACTAGACACCAGTACCCGTCGTCTAATGATAACACAGTGTGTTTTCAATCTGTTAGGTGTAGTGTCAACTGTTATTGTGGTAACAGTGAACAGTGCGCTTTCAAATGAAACTGTGCAGCGCTATGCTACTGTCTTCCTAATTTCTGCCATTTACACACAGGCATCACTACAATTTGTAATGGCACTAAATCGACTAGTCGGTAAGTTACTGTTGTCTGTTATTAAAATTGTTCTATAGGTAGGGATTGGCAATGCACGTCCGTGCTGCTGGATTAGAAAATACAAAAAACGACCAAAACTGGTCCGAATACGGTTTTTCCAACTTTAAGCGCAACTTCTTTTTTTGCGTTCGGTTATAGATAAGAGGAAGTGATGAGTTTATATGAAATAGGGTATGAGCTATCGAATAAGATGCACTCTGAATCATAATTCAGCTGTTGAAGGGTACTTTCCTATCGAAAACTGAATTCGTCGTTTTAGCATAAATCTTTTCTTGTAGCGCGAATTATTCAAATCTAGTGCCCATAACTGCAACGGTACCAAGTGCACCATAGAAAAGTTCTTCGCCGGCGGGTGTTTCGAAATCACGTTTTTCATATTTTTCATGAAATCAAATGCGGGTTTTTGCTTAAATTGTCATATCCGGTCATGCTATCGACCGTTTTAGCACATTTTCTTAATCGTAATTACTATAGGACTGACATGTTTGGGGGTGGGTAGCTCAGACAGAACCCAAACCACTGTGCCAAACTACCCTCTGGCGCACAGCGCAACCCAGGTCGGGTGTGCAACACTGATAACTGAGAGGAAATTACATCCCATCACACGTACGCAACATGCATTACAGCCTTCTGTCATACAAGAATGTCTTTCTGGTTCACTGCCAAGCACATGAATACGTACATTGTTCTGTGCTTGGTCTATGGTATTGCACACAGCTCTAAACACCTACTTCCCTGTTGTCATGTAGTGTTCAATGCTCAAGGACAATTCTGGAACTACACCGGACCAAACCATAACTCAGTCTTGATTGCCATGTCAGTGCATGACTCAATCATCATCTCGCTCATCCTTCTCTGTTACTTGAGTTCGCTGAGAGCACTCAAATCCACCAGGTTTGGTTTGTCTGACGCTTTCCTTGCTATTTTCCTTGTTTTAGATCATCGGAAACAGGTGAAATCCGTACACGCGAGTTCAATCGCGAAATGCGTGTCTTGGTTCAGTTCCTGGTCATAGCCATTGTGTGGGTGGGCTATTCTGTCACCTACAGAGTGCAATACTTCATCAAAGTCGATTCACTCTCTGTATTGGCAGATTCCTTGCGCACTCTGATTTTCGTGGTCGACCCCATTGTTTACTTGGTGTTCATGCGAAAACTGAGACAAAATGTCTGGAACAAACTGTTTTGCCGCGTTGCACCGGAAACTGGGCCATCCAGTCACAACGGCAATGAGCGACCAGCGAAAAGGTGCACAAATCCAGTGGTCGGTGCACAACCGGTGCCGATGTGTTCAGTTGGGCTGCCGGGGCAAATGCCTGCTCAAGTAAACAAAACACTGGACGCAACTAGAGCTGACAGTATCCACACCATAGCATCACAATACAAGTTGCATAATTGACATTGATGAAAGAGTCCTTGTGATAGAGTTGCCAAGGTTTCGGTTCAAATATTTCGGTGGGTGTTTTCGAAAATAGCTATTTTCGGGCTGGGAAAAGCTGACACAGCTTTACAGCAAGTGCTCACAAGGAAACCAGGTTGTACCTACATTGTACGGTACCTCCAAAAGTAATCACATACCCAGAAATGAGTCCAACAGCAAAACTGTTGACATCAGCATCCTTAACGCTCAGCAATTCACCCACATTGACATCGTTGACAGGGTCGTAGCCAACTTCTTGACAGAACGACCGAGCCTCATCCCATGTACGCTGACTGTCTTCTGTGCTCGGATACATGTACACACCAAACGCCTATGAAAGCTCAATACTCACTGCATCTCAGCATAATACAAACACTTTCTGTGGCCATACCTTCACGCATTTCTGGTCGTCCGCATGTCTACTCCACCCTTCTGGACACTGACTACCAGGAGGAGCTGTTGAAGACGGTGCACTTGAAACAGTTGAATAGCCTTTCCGTGGATACTCGCAGACGTATGGGTGTTGACCGCCAGTGCAGAGTGTAGAAATCCACAGTCCAACGCCATCGCCACCGGTGTTGATTGCTGCACAGGTGCCCTTGCCAAAACCTGCACAAACAAACAAATAAACCTTTTTAATCAGTGTGATTTATTACTGGGATGCCCAGTTTGCCAGTTTGTGTAGGAAGGTTCAGACTGGTCATTGCTCCATCGCCAATTGAAGGCATAGGCTTCCAGACCGAACCAGATTTCTGGGTCGCTGGGGTTGTCAGAAGCCAACTTGCTTGTTATAAAAGCTTGTTCCGCGCTGTAATACCGATGTGGTTTTTGCTTATTGCAATCTGTAGTAGCAGAAAACGTACGGACTGTCAATTCGTAGACAAATCCCACCAGTCTCTGTGCACCGGCTACAAGCTGACTCTCTATCTAATGACTGATCATATGCAAATAGGTAGCATGATGCTTCGTATGCTACCATTCCCTGTAGAAAGTCAGGAGTTTCATGCACCTACTGAAACAAACGAAAACATCAATGCACATACCGGTTTACAACCTTCAGCTGAGGTGGGTACCACAGAAGTCAACATAGACTTGGATTTCTTGCAAAAATAAGGCAACTCAATGTCGCAATTGACATCATTCCAGAAGCCAGAATCAACCTAAAGTATGCGTCTCTACACTTCTGACAGTTCAGTTTGAGCCAACAAAGAAATATGTTCAAGGTTCTGCTTATTTCGTTTGTGGTTCTCTTGCAAAAAGAAAGTGATCTTGAAACAGAACTCACATAGAATTCGACGCACGGTTCACTGGAGCGTCCATTGGGTTCCCCAGTATTCCAATAGGTCACATCAACTGCAGTGGTATCCGACCATTCATATAAATCCGGTGTTCGTATGTCCGACAGCCCAATCCAAGCTGTACCGTCTCCTTGTCCTGAAAGAAAACACAGTTTCTCTTATAAAAACACTCATGGGCTTTACTGGACGCAATAGCCAGCAACGCAGCATTTTCGTGTTCCGAGTGCACCGAGACCAGATCTCCTCCTTTGCTACGACAGTCTGTCAGAGCGTCAGCTCTTGAAAGCTTCTTCTTGTCGTTCAGTTGATAGCAATAATCCCCAAAGTCATCCCAGTCGGATGGACAGCCCCAGAATTCGCCTAAAATTTGCATAAAGCTGATCATTATAGTCATTACGGCACAGATGTGCTACCTGGGTGTTGTGTAGGTGGGGACGTGATCTTGGTCACTACAGTTGTTTTTCCTGTGCCTAAAACTGGATTACAATGAACAGCTGTTGACTACTAGAAAGGTACCCCATTTCTTGCAGACAAAGGCTCTGCGTTCATCGCAGTTCAGGTCGTTCCAGCCACCCAACCACTGATTTTCGGGACTGCCAAACAGTTCAACACAGTGCTCGTTCCAGTTCGTGTTGTCAGGCTGACCTAAGACGCGAAAAGGTACTTGAAAACAGGGAGAATATCGACAGTTACCGTCAAGCCAGTTAAGGTAGTTCATTCCTGTGCCGTCAGACCATTGCCACGACGACTGATAGTCATTATCGTTGGCGCCAATCCACACACTGCGCTCACCACTGTTGATTACATAGGCTAGATTAATTATCCACTCAGCATTGGAAAGCACGTACAATCTACGAAAAGCCCGCTAGATTGGGTACTTAGCCTGTTTTAACCAGAACTTCAGGCTATGTTGTAAACCGAAGAGCATACCATACCAGTAATGGTAGACGACTCAGCTTGACTGTGAACGGACGCCAAGTGTCCACCGTACTGTACACAGGCCATTTCTGCAGACTGCCACGACATGTATCTTGTATTCAATCGATAGCAGTAGCCGCTTATGGGCTCATACGTCCAGTAGACACCACATTCTGGTGCATAGGCTAAACCATTCGAAATCTAAAAGTCGATAACTGCTAAAGAAATCAAACTTACGAATCAAAGTTGTAGAGGAACCACCCACTGGTGAATTGCCTAAAAAACTTCAGACAGAAAGAGAGAAAGAGAGCTTTAGCATAAGGACATACTGGCCGGTTTCTCACAAATAAATCCGTATGTTCCATTGCACAGAGCTGCATTCCAGACGCCAACTTTGACATACTGATGGATTATAAGTTGGGTGTAGACACAATCCAGCGATAATCCATGAGTTGGAGGAGTGGTTGAGCCTCGGAAATCATCGTAGTCCTAAACCAAGAGGCAGAAAACACACTTACACAAGAAATACAATACACCTACATCACTCTGCAAAACATGTTTGCCGCCGCGCGACTGCCAAGTCCATTCGGCTTTATCGCTGCTCTTCCATAAGCCTATCCAGAAATCAGATGTGGCTATGCCTGCAAAGGCTCAGTTGCTTCAAAAACTTCCGGAATAACAGAAGTCACCGTCTGCGAACGCTTGTTCAGAAGCACTGTCAATGTTGATCAAATCAGCATCATAAGCTGTACATCTGTCTAAGGCGTAATGCCACCCTGTGGATGAATCGGACGATGCAGAATTGTCAAAAAATTTGTAGCAACTGGTGCCGAATATCTGCCAACCATCGTCACAGTAAGTATCTTCTGAAAACAGGTTATGTATGCAGGCCGCTGAATGCTTTCCCAACCGAATTTCTTGTCTCCATCAGTGACGTTTTGACCAACGGGAGCTTGACAAATATAGTAATTGACAGTCCAATAGTCATTGCCGCAGGATTCTACCATCCATTTGCCATCGCCAACTCCAGGACCAACTGAAATGCTCACACTAAGCAGCCCATCTGTTTTCTTGGTAAACTTTAAGGTACTCACGAAAAACGCCGCAATCTACATCGGTCCAGCTGCTTGGCTGACCAGGATTGAAGTTGACGTACTTGTCGTAAATGTTGACGCCAGGATCGCACCAGCTGTAGTTGGATCCACCATTTGTTCCATTGCAAAAGTCGGCTCCATCTAGAATCAATGCAGTGTTTACACAAATAACCGATTCCAAAATTTCCAATTTGGGGAATGGGTATTCAATCGATTTTTTGACTATATGAGGTCGAAGCGCAGTTAGGGATCTGGTCAAAGCTCTGACCCATGTACTGTACGAATGGGTTGCACCAACCGGCACAGAACTGTACTACAGTACAAACCACGGAAGCATAGGATTTTCCGTGAGACACGAAAATTGGTTTGAGGGCTGGCTGAGTTCAAGAATAGGGGGTTCCATGACCTAATTGCTGTTGGCCACCGAAATGCTCATTAAGGCAGCCAATTTGCGTGGCCTAGCGCTGTCCCGTTTGTGAGTTTCCCTGGTTGATGGAAAATCGTATGATTTCCGTGGTTTGCACTGTACTGCAGTGCAGAGCAAACATAGAACGAAACAAGGAAATTATGTACTTGAGAAACCCAACCAGAAGTATGACCAGGTGCCAGCGATTGAAGAGATGAAGTCATTTTCCTCTTGACTGAAAAGAAATTTTTATTCTGAATCGGCCTCAATTTAATTTCAGATCAGCAAAGGGGCTTGGCGGAGACTCAAAAACCGGTTCTGCAACAAAACCTAGTATTTCTGGTAAAAAATTGTTCAAACGATTCTGTGGCTTTTTAACAGCTAAAAACATCAATGCGAATCAGCCAAGATGATATTGTACCTGTAGATCTGAACCATAGCAGCATTTTGTGTTTGGCACTTCTGACGAGCAGTGTGCCAATCAACTAGTGATTCCCAGTCATCGTTCAGTTGATAACAGTTGTCTCCAAATTGTCGCCATCGATACGTACAACCACCCTGCTTTCTGCCACAAATGTACTTGGCAGTTACATTGCACATAACAGAATGCCACTTCTAAACAGAGAGCAAACTTTTGCACAGCGACAGAAAACAGCAAGCAAACAAACGCACGTTGTCACTGGTCCAGGCCTGAGCGCAGTACTGTTGCGAGAACTGGTCATCGTTGATTGGCTCAGCCGGTTCGTTTGGCCCCCAATAATTGGTCAGATTGAGATCGTTCGAGCCGTCCAACCACTCGAATGTTCCGTTGTTGTGGCCCTAAGCGTTAGTGGATGCAGACGAAAATGGAATGCGAGAAAGTTACCGGGTCATGCAGCCCGATCCAAACACTGGAAGCTTTCTCGTAGAGCATCGCGTCGAAAACAAATTGAACCACTTCCGCTCTGTGAGCTACTACCAGGTCGCCTCCATGGTCTTCCTACAAAAACGATTCTGTCCTGTAACACGATTGAAAGATCCAATGATACCGAGATAACTGAAGCGTTCAGACGAACAAATGCCTAAGTCTCATTTTTATGGATTTCGAGCTGTTTTTAAATGGAAACACTGCCCTGAGCATAGAACAATTGTGCAAGTTTGTAGAGCGAAATGCCTACTCAGTCCAGTATAGTGAGCGACTCAACTGAATCCGTCAGAACAAGCAAAATCTAAGCAAAAAAATAATAACAAATATCATACAGTGTGTGTAGGAGATATAACTAATTTAGCAAAATCTTATTTATTTTGATCTTTTGAGATGTTGAGATCTTTCAACAGCTTTTTGAGAATCGTTTTTGGAAATAAATTTTTCATAAATTTATTTGAATTCAGGACTGCTTGAAATTTTTGCAGTCAGAAACAACCGTTGTACACCCAAGAATGTTGCGCAATTAATAAATGACATAATTAACATACATGGGCTGCGGGGGGGGTTAGCGTGGGGTTTACCCCTCCCCTCGCCGACCGAAACCACCTCCCGGCCGGCCATAATGACCCCCTCCCGGAGACCTCCAGACCCTCTCCGGAATTTTCGGTTGATGTATGATCATTAAACTTGTGAACGAACTTGTCAGCCTAACCCTTAAAAACATAAGTCCATAATCATTTTGTCGAAAAAATTGGAAAATTAGTAGTATATAGGCAATCAAACTTGACCGTGAGATTGTCCTCACCGTGAAGCATCATTAATTGGTAGCAACGGATATTGCAAAAATCTCACTCGAATTAAAGGTAAAGGAAATCTTTCGCTCCAATTTTATCGTTTTGCCTATTTATGGGCATAGTCATTTGTTCGTCTGAACGCTTCAAATTACAGTAGTACTACTACGTTTCCATTTTATTTTGTTGCCTTAAACCTAACTAAACTACAAATACGTGACCTACAGTACTTGGACATCACTCTCAAATTTTCCCATTCAGGCTTAGAAATAATCTATCAGTTTTCCGAATAGCGCAAGTGATTAAGATTAAGTCCGACAATATACAGTCAGGCACTTAACGCCGTTTATGGTACTGCACTGCCATGCCATATATGGTACCCCTACCTTCGAACTGGTGACTGTACCGGTACCATAGGTAGCGCTACCGGTACCACCTTCATTCAAATTTCGTACCATATCTGGTAGTGTCTGAACGTGGGGTACCATATGGTGCCACTGCTCTAGGTACCGGTACCATAATATGGTACCGGCACCATAAACGGCGTGACATAAGTGCCTGACTGATATACTTTGCATTTGGTGCGTGCGTCGTCAAAGTTCCTTAGATCATCGACCAATTTGTAGCAATCGCCGTAGACATGTACCCAATCGGGAGGACACATCAAAGGCAGGTCTAAAGAAAACCAAAACCCTTATAGACTCAAGCTATCTCAGCTGGAAAGCTCACTCGCGTTCCTGGTACAAATGAACTTGGACTGCACACCGCTGCACGGCACAACTCTGAGATGCCGCGAACTGGCTGCTTTCCCGGTCGTGTCGAACATTGCACAGCCAGTCTTTTGATTATCATGGTCGCCCTCAAACTGGCTGAAATAGGTTCAATGGAGCGTAGTACGAAGCTTTATGTAAATTTTAGGCCTACACTCCATCATTATTCATGTTCAAATCCTTGCCGTCTTGCCAGCGCCAGTTCTTTAACGTATCATTGGGCCGACTCAGTCCTATGTGATAGTAGGCCTTAGAACCATAGGTCTCCAGGTAGCGCTATAAGTGATTGTTTACAACTAGAGTGCGAACTGGTATTCGGTATTAGGATTGGGGTGTTTTCGAGGTATGGGGTATTGGGAGTCGCAGGTATTGGTATTGGGTAATGAGTTTTTCAGGTATTGTTCGCACTATATTTACAATAATAAATAAAAATGAAAAGTTGTGTGTGAGGTAGAGACATGCATACCGCGGCTTGAGAGCTGTGGACTGAGACCAACGAAGCGCCTTGAGAATTGCAGTAGCGTTGTGCCTCATTCCAACTCAACTGGAAGTGATCATAGAAGCGGTAACAATCGGGAGTGCCCGGAAAAGGTAACCAGCCGTCGGGACACTCTGGATCGTAACGATTGGCTGAAATTACGTTGGCAATTTGTTAAGCAGACCTTCTAAAAACTTACATTCAACTTGCAAAAGTTGAAGGCAAAGTAAAGATAACAGTAATGTGCCGAACATTTCGCAAGTGTCTTAGAGAATAGACCGCATGGTAGCCGATGTTCAAGCACAATAGAATGGCAGACAAAATGACAGTAAAACTCGGTGTCAGTCGCCACCGGTGATAAGCTATTGTCTTTGTCGTGCCATTCTGTGCTATACAACAACATCTTTCACTCTGCCTGCGCCGTATTATCGCCACTTCAATCTAAATCTCTTAGCAACAATTTCGAGTTTTTACTTAAACAGTACATTCATTAAAAAACAAGAAAAAACTGAACTCGAGTTTGAAAGTGAAACGCCTCTGAAACCTGATTATTGACCTCTTCTAGGTACTAAACCAAAAAACACACAGAAACGCAATCAACTAATGCTTTTTATCAACCAATCCAAGCCTAAAAGGGTAACGGTATTTACAAACAGAGCCGTTATCTCTCTAGGTGACTGAGCTCCAACACTTTTGCTGCTGTTATGATGTGGTGGGACCCATTTTGCATTGCTCTGATCTATCTTTTAAAAACTGTATTAGTGGTCTACGGCGCACAACTAATTCTCTATACACTCTACTGGGTTCTTCCCCTCTTCTGTACCATAATCTACCTCCACGCTTTCCGACTGTGGCACTGTTGCCCTCCTTTAGAAGATGAGGTTTGGAACCGTGCCAGGACAGTTTCAGCTAGGCTTTGGGAATGGCACGCTTGGCTCTGGCACGGTCACGAAATGGTTGGAATAGAAAATTTGCCCGAATCAGGACCCTGTCTAATAATATACTTCCATGGGTGTAGTCCGGCAGATATCATGTACGTAGCAGCAAAATATTACTTGTCCAATGGACGATTAATTTTGCTAGTTGGAGACCGATCGATCACTAAGATTCCGGGTTTTCATTTGGTGGTTAGAGTGTTCAGTTCTATTTGCGACAGTACTGTAGAGGGCTGTGTAATGCAGCTTGAAATGGGTCACATTGTTTGCATCGCTCCAGGTGGCGTCAGAGAAACGCTTTATGCAAATTCAACCACCTATGAGCCATTATGGGGTCGTCGACAAGGATTTGCGAGGGTAGCCCTGAACTCCGGAGCTCCTGTGGTTCCTGTGTTCAGCAGAAATTGTCGCGAAATCTTTTACATTCCTCGATTTGGACTTTGGATCTTTCGCGCACTCTACGAAAAAACGCGCATACCGTTGGCGATTTTTGTGGGTGGACTGCCTGTTAAACTGATTACGTATTTTGGACGGCCAATCGATTGCTCAGGTGTGACCGATCAGTCGGAAATGACCGAATTAATCAGAAATTCAGTAATCAAACTTATTTTGGAACAGCAGCCACTACCAGGAAGTGTGCTAAGGGCGCTTAGTGAGCGCTTTTGACCTGCAATTTTCTATCAGTTTGGACTGTAAAACTGTAAAATTCAATAAAACTTCAAGTATTGACACAATAATAATGGCACTGTGTGCTACGTTACAAATATCTACGTTTGTGAAAACGACACAACAGGAAATCGCTGGCTAATGTGAGTAAAGTCCATACTAGCTTGTTCCTCATAACTTGGCGGAAGGAGGCACTCTTCATAAGCTGGAGCTAAAGTAGCTTACAATTACTTTTGTGCACAAAGTTTCGAAATAATTTTCACTTACGCGGAGCTACTTCGCTTCCTCCAGCATCGTTTCCCACCATAAATGGCAGGCGCAGTTTGACAGCTTTTTGTCCAAATCTGCCCTCAAACAGTAGCTTTACTTTGAAAGCATAAGCTACCGTAACAGGATGGGGATCTTCCGGATTCTGTTGAGACGGCTGGAAACTGCTGATTGCATCTTGCGGCATTTGTAGGTTGGTTTTTAGAAATACAGCGTTGTACGAATTCCTGGGACTCATTACTTCCTTGGCCAAAGTGTTTCTGACCAGAGTCTTGTCTAGTTCCCAGTTGGACTCCTTGGTTCCGTCGTCTGGAGAGTAATACTGAACCAGCTCTCCTCTACAGAAGTTGATATCTTGCACAAGTGAAGACTCCAATTTGCATACGGCAGCACTGGACCGTACGGTTGAAATGCACTCAACAGTCTCGCCTGGGGCGTAGGAACCGCGATCTAGATGGGCGCAGACAGAAACGGCGCCCACGCCCAACAAACTGTCACTGAATTCTTTTCGAGGCGAAATGGAAAAGTAGAAACCGGGCGAAAATCCTTGAACCTCTAACACGGCCGAACTGGTAAGCTCGATTTGTTGGGCGTGTAATTCAGCAATACATCGGTACTTGACGAAGCCTTTTTTGGCTAAATTTAACAGCAGCTAAGCTGTCAAAGTAGAACAACTGAAGCCAAAACTACCTTTCATAGTAGTTGGACAAAAACTGGGCAGCGAAAACTCGAACGGATAACTGGTCTCTCCGGACACTAAAGTTGAATCTGCTGAGCAAAGCGAGGCCGACTTGGAGATGTAAACTTTGGCATCGATTTTTTCCCGATCGTTGTCTTCTATTCGAGCCGGCAGTCTGACCGACAGGCCAATCAAATGAACGTCAAACGAGCGCACGTTCAAATCGACGTCGCCATTGGTCAGTCGCACCGTTCCGCTCACCGATTGGCCAGCGCAAAAACGCCGATTGCTCAAGCGCACCTCGCACGTGACCGAACCCTCGGGCACAGAACTGCGACGCACTCTCTGTGACATGATTTGCAAATAATCAACACTCAAACGAGAGACAACCTTAAAGAACTGGCAAGATAAGACAGGTCTTATCGACTGTTTATCGAACAGAATGGCTTTGTGCAGCCTGCTTTAATGCTAATAATGCATTCTTAAAATTGAACGCGGTGCAAGGTACTGCTAGTAACGTGACACCAGGGCTGTTTGTTTTCCGGAAAAAAACTCAAGCCGGTTTTTTTCCGGTTTTTTTCCTGTTTTTTTCCGGTTTTTTTCCAAAAGTTATTTTCCGAGATGACAGAAAAAAATTTTTAACAATCGCTTTTTATTGCAGAATTCAACGAAATAGCGTGAGTTTTATTACGAAATGCACTAATTTCATCTTTTAGAGTAGTAATTTGATTTTAAAACATCAAAAACACAATAATAAAAGTTGCCTGAAAATGGTACCGGTATTTTTTGCCAAAAACGGCTAAGTTATGCTATGGAAATGCTTGTAAAGCTTCTATTAACGTAAATTCAAAGCATTTGAAGCGAATTTAACCAGTTATTCTGCCTATTTCCTTTAAAAACTTGCTTGAGTTTTTTTCCGCATTTTAGTTTTTTTCCGAGCCCCTAGGAAAAAAACCGGTTTTTTTCCGGAAAAAAACGAAAAAAACCGAGGAAAAAAACCGACCCAACAGCCCTGCGTGACACTATCTGATGTCATTCTTAGACACAGTTCAGAAACACTATGTAGTTTGCAGCTGGCGCAAAAACGTCTGTTCTGCTTACGCATCGAACGGACTGCTGTACGATTTCTAGCTGAACTTGTGTGGTAGAAATAATGTTGTCTTGTTGTCTCTGTGTCAGCATTTTTAAATTAGACCTTATCATTTTATTGATAAACATCACCATCACCTTAAAAATTGACGGTTTCAAACTTCAAAATCTATGTAATCGGCAGCCAAAACATATAACCATACCGTAGGTGGCTACTTGTAACAGGTGGGTCTCACTCAAACGATTTAGGCCAGACCGGCAGATCGGGATCCTCACCCGAGGCTATTTTTCCGACCCTCCAGCGAAATTTTTCCATTTTTTTTAATTTCAGACATATAAATTGCAAAAATCACCTGTGAAACAGCAGTTTTAGCCGTACTTGAGCTCAATTTAGCGATTTTAACCGAAATTCGCGATGAGGGTTTTTAGTACCCAGCTTCCCAGAATTTGGGCTCAGACCCCCTACGGCCGATGACGGCAGCCGACCTCCCACCCCTACCCACGTCGGCGGATGACCTGTTACATAGATATAGAAAAACTGGGAGAGGGGCATTTATAGTTTCCAAGTTTTTGGTCAACCTGAAACAGTCTAGATTGCTGACAAGCGGTCCAAGCGCATACGAGAGGCAGTGGCAGTTTGGCTCAGAAAGAGGTGCATCATTTTTTACGACTCGATGCTCGATGCGCGCTATTATGGCAAATTGGAAAAGCATCGTGTTGCGTAGGCCCGCTCAACTCTCTCTCTCTCTCTCTCTCTCTCTCTCTCTCTCTCTCTCTCTCTCTCTCTCTCTCTCTCTCTCGCTCTCGCTGTCTCTCTCTGTCTCAGTCTCTCTCTCTCTCTCTCTCTCTCTCTCTCTCTCTCTCTCTCTCTCTCTCTCTCTCTCTCTCTCTCTCTCTCTCTCTCTCTCTCTCTCTCTCTCTCGTTCAGAACTTAATGCTTGACCAAGCGGAGTAGCAGCAGCGGCTTTTAGCTTCTGCTCGAATTAGTTTACAGGCGTGTGCGGTCGGCCTCGGCAGCAGCAGTCATAGGTATTAAATTAATTAAATAATCAGACGATTCGCCGGCCGCGGCCGAGTCGGTCGGTCGGACAGCCGGGCCGCTCGTCACCGGTCTCCTGATTGAATTTGGGCGCAATTATTTTGAGGCCTTCAGCCACTAAAATCCATATTTACCTACGACTCATTCAACTCCAACAAAGACCTCTCATCCGGTCTGGCCGGCCGGAGCTGCCTTCTTTGGTCAGTTAGCTGCTTGCTGGGCAGCAGCGCGCGCCGCCCCAAAACAAACGGAAATGTGCGCGAGCGCGCGTAAATTGAAATCAGTCGTCGGTTAATTAGACGCACCAGCAGAGAAAAACTACATCTCTCTTTCTCTCTTGTGCCTGTCTAAATTCTGCCTGTTTGGCCGCCTTGTCTTCATTGGTCAACAAATTTACATATTACGGTACTATCCGCATCGTAGGTGCTCACAAACCCCACTTCAGGCTGATTTTAGACTCAGGGCTAGCTTAGGTGTTATTTGATGTTGTTGAATACAGAGGTAGTGTGTATGTCCGTCTAGGATGTATAAGTCTGTTTGAGACAATTTGTACTGGCAGCGGAAGAATGGTTTATTTTAGCAAGCAATTAGAGGTGTCCCGAGGGACCAATCGGTCACTGCGATGGGGGGCGATCAATGGCTCAAGTAGAGGTGGGTGCCGCTGAGGAGGAATCAAAGAGTGCGCTGCTGCAGCGTCTGGAGAAACTGAGCTGCCGCCTTCGCTCTTTCAGTCAGTCTGCCAGCAAGAAGCAGCCACCACGTCTAATTAGCCAGCTTATAGCCTGTGATCAATCGGTAATTTGAACCGTCAAGCGGCTGCATGCGATAAATTTATTGCTTGTTTAGCCATGTTCTCCGGTTGGTTGTACGCGCAGAAACGCAGACCGTCGCTCAAAGGAATGGGCTCGGTCGGCGCCACCTATGCCGCCTGCGGAGCCGCCAACGTCGCCTCCTTCATTTTCGCCGGCGCCGGACCGCCGCTTAAGACCAGGGAGCGCATTGGAGACCTCAGAAACTATCTCGAAGGTAAGGCTGCTAGTGACTAGCGGAAATCCTTTTCACTCCGCTTTTTGTCAGGGATTTGTAAACGACTCGAAAGAGTCTATTGGTTATCAATAACGAGATATTATGTACATACTGTAATATATTCAAGAAATTAAGTTATTCTACTTACAAACGAACTGGCTGGGTTGATTTTTAAATTGACAAGCCTAAGACTACAGGATTAGCAAGTGTATTTCATATTCACAATCAATCAGACTTGCTATATAAGCTCTGCCTTGCGCACTGCACCACCGTCAACCTGAATCGGCGTTAGAAAAATGATTCGTGGCCGTTCTGGAGTAGTTCCCAATACTTTTATGTGGGACAACGTGAAGCTGGTCGCTTTCAGCCTTACAGCGGCCAGCAACTACCATCGCTTATGTAAGGAATCGAAAGTTGTTTGTTTACTGTTCACTGTTCATGAACGCAATAACGCTTGTCACAAAATTGTAATAATTGACGAAAGTTTTAAGAACGAACTTTGCGTTCTTTCGGGATGTAATTACCTTTACATCCTTGTGCTCACCTCACAATCTAGGCTGAAGGATGTGCGCAAGCAGAGTGAGACAGCTGTAGGGCAAAAACTAATTTTCAGGATAGAAATCAATACCTGAAAAAAGTGATCCTACTAAAAGCCGTATTCAGTTCAGACCTAGACAGGCAGCAGCAATTTTTGTCCTATAATAAGGTCCGGGAAATAACAGCATACGTAAAAAAATGCGTCTTCAAAAATAGAACCTTTTCAGAAAAGACTGCGGGACATTGTATCTCAACAGACTGAGAGCTAAAGCATGCAATGTAGGATAATCTGAACGCACCAGTTTTATCTGTTAAATTTTAACTGTCTAACTTCGTGAGAAAATTAGAGAAGTGCCGAATAAAAGAAATCAATAGAACTAAGAAGCAATGATTTGTTTTGTTGGTTACGTAGCATGCATGCAGCATCGCATTTTTACTGTCACAAAAACTTCTTTCGATTACAGTCAACCAATATGACGCCATTTGTGTTGTTATTTCACTGACTTCCCGATTATAAATCGATTTTAAAAGAATTCCGATGCATCGAATTATTATTGGTAGGTCTGCTACGCTCAAACAATCGTTTTCGGTCAGTTCTTTATTATCGACATAATTCAAATTTTCAGGACTTATTATCAAACAAAATAACTACGTGCATATTGCACAACTGTGGTACGAAAATTCCAACTCATCTTGCTGCTGTGGGTCAAATGCTAAAAACGTGAGGTCAGGATGGTCTACGAAAATTACATGTATATATAATTTTTCGATTAATCCTTGACATGTACGCAGCTTTGAACCTTGCAGGGACGATTGATAGTGTAATTGGGCATAAAATACGTACTGAATGGTCACCATATCGTCGCCACTATGGTAAAACGAGCCAAGTAACAGAAAGTCAAAATCGAGAAAATCGCCTTTTAAATATTTATTACATTTTCGTGAATTAGCTTCAATATCAGTTCAAATATTTTTTACCTAAAATACAAGTACATAATTGGAGTGCAAAACATTCTGCATGTGTCACTTCTGTTAAATTAAGTCAGCTAACAGGAAAAGCACAAATCACTTGGCTCATTTTACCAGGATCACCTGGTGATGTCCGTGCACATGCCTCTGGTTACATGGCTGTATCTCGTGACACAGAGCCAATTTCGACTTCGTTCCTTCGCCAAAACGTTTTTAGGAGCTTTAGCTATAGTTTTTCGCACTTAAGTCCATTTTTTCCATTTTGTTACTTGGCTCGTTTTACCATAGTGGCGACGATATATATGTAGCTGTGTTTTCGGCCAGGGGTTTCAGGCCCCAAATAGGGTTTCAGCACTATGTCCTTCCAAAGGGGTTTCATTCAGGGACCTTTATGGTGTCCAAAAGTGGGTTTTCTTTCAGTGACCTTTTCTTCGCTCAAAACAGGGTTTTGAGGTCTAAAAATCGGGTAAAAATCCTGTCTAACCTGCAAAAATGCCCTTTAAAACCCTAATTAGTGTTTATATGTCTTGAAACCCTGTTTAGCACTTCTGACACCCTACTTTGGGCTTGGAAACAGTCTTGAAATCCTATCTTGGTCACCAGTTAGTATTTGGGAACCCTGAATTTTTGTAGTTTTCAACCCAAAATAGGGTTTCAGGGTTCCAGAAAAAACCCAGTATCCGGCTGTCCGAAAATCGGGCTTGGGGGTTAAACACCCCAAACCATACATGTAACAGGTCTAGACCTAATTCGTAGTACTACAAACTACTAACTACAAGCTACATATTTTCGACGATTATGACGTCATCTCGACTACAAATTAACTAAGACTACATATTATTTTCGCAAACCAGAAATTGACTACAAACTACTATTTCAGAATTTCCGAATTTGTAGTCAATTTGTAGTTATTTTTCTTGGAATTTTTCCGATTTCTAATGTAATTTTATATAAAAATTGAGCTCCCAGTCCCAATCGGCATCTTGAGCTGTCTTGAGCTTACGATAAGGTCGCTACCGTTGAAAGCATACCAATACAGATGCTATTTTTAGGTGAAGTGTTAGAAAGATCGTTTTCCCAATTTTCCAACTTTTTTACATCAATAAATTTTTAAAGAAAAGTGACCACATGATTGACTTCTGCACATTCGTTCGTGCTCTTTTCTTGCCTTAGTTTTTTAAAAATGTCTCATTCCATTTACAGAAAAATACCAAAGGTTCTTCAGAATTGTAATTCTATTAAACATTGAATTCCGTCTGTTTCTTTCCAGAAATATCTATTAGAAAAGGCGATTTTTTCACCGAAAAAGACAATTAACAGGCTTCCGGTTACTATTTTTGCAAAGCTGTATGACTGATTATTCAGGTGGCAAAATTTGCTGTAATATTGAATTTATCACGGTTGGTAACTACCGTTGATTGGGTATACCGAACCCATACCGAAAAATGGGTATTTTTGCGAATACCTACCCAATAAATACCTACCGATTCCAGGTATTTAAATAAATACCCATACCGGTATACCGATTATTTTGGGAATACCCAGGTATTTGGGAATCGGTACTTGTTGTCCAGCTTAGTGCGTTATTATCGAAAATTCCCTATGATCACATTGTTTTCTTTGTAATTTTGCATTTTTGGGGCATGCAGAAACACATTCTATTACGATATTCCTGCAAAATATCGAATTTCAAGGAATTTTACTTCTCTGACCCTACTCCCTGTCCAAAACTTGTTTGTCATTAGAATGCGTTGGGCTAGTTTTGGCTTAACTTCACACTGCTCCTTAATACAGTAATCAAGAAGTCTCGATGTACTTTATGTACAGTACATTCAGAATCAACAAAATAGCCCCGCATTTTGTCACTGCTTGTTAGATCTCCATACTGTACACTAGCAGACCTTAAACCTACAGTACAATGGAAGCATTTCTCTCAGCCAAAATTATTTATAGAAACGATTTTCACTCTAGTTAAACAAAAAATAATTTTAAAAATTCCTAAAAACTGTATATCCCATTGCTTTTGATATATTTTCTAGCTTCTGACCTTGGAAATGACTACATCCATGGCCTTGTAGATGGGAAATTCAGTATTTTGACTCTCTAAAACATTTTCAGCAAATACCGAATAAATACCGGTATACCGGTATTTTTGCAAATACCTACCCATACCGAACCGATTCCTGGGTATGCCGAAAAATACCTACCCATACCGAACCGATTCCAGCAAATCCCATACCCAAACAACAGTATTGGTAACCTGACTACAAATTGACTACAAACTAAAACTACATATTTTTTGAACCTGAATTTGACAACTACAAACTAAGACTACAAATTATTTTCGCGAAAATTTTTGACTACAAACTAAGACTACAAATTGAAATTCTCTGAGGAAATAGGTCTAAACAGGTCATCCGCCGAAAGGGCGAGTAAAACCAGTAGAATTGCAATTTTGAGATTTTTTTCTGAAAAACACTGTGGGGACGGTTTCCAAAAAAGTGGAGCAAAGTTAAATACATATAATTCACATAATACGCGGGGTTTCACAAGCTTGTCACTTCTTTGTTTCTGGACCGAATCAGTTGATTTTAGGATATGAACGTGACCGCCACTATTTTCGATCACTTTCTGCACTGCAGCCACTGGTGGTACTCCAGCAGTGTTGCCTGAAATTTGCCTTTTTCGAGTTTTCTCGCTCACACTGCCCTCTTACATAAGCGATTCGTGCCGCGTTCATATTGAAACAAGTGCAAATTTGAAACAGCAAAAAATGCGAAGTATGTCCACGTATCAGCCGATTCGGTTCACAAACAGAAAAGTTATGAGCTTGCGAAACCCCGCGGAGTACGTGAATCACCCTGTATCATGTTTGTTCATTTGTCGAGCATTCAAGAAACTCTATGTCGATTAATCGAAGGCTAGATCACTACTTTGTTAACACTGGAATTTTCGGTTATGTTTTTAATTGCCCAGTTTCAGTGCTTTTTCAGCTACAGGCGTGCTCAAGTCAGTATGCTATGCCCAATGACAATACCAATCGTTCTTACAAGTTTTATACTTCAACGATACTTGAATAATTAGGATTTGGGTAGACCACCTTGACTTTCAGTTTTCGACCCACAGAAGCAGATGCAGTGGGAACCTACGCGTCAAAGTTGCAAAATATGTACTAAGTTATCTTGTTAATAAATCCTAAAAATTTGAGCTGAATCGAAAAAGAATTGACACAGAATAACGTTTGAGTGAGGGCAAAAAATCGATGTAACATTTTACACTGTATATAAATTTTAATTATATAGGTGTACGTGTTTTTCCAAAAAGAGCGAGCCGTTTGTTGCATACATGTGTTTGTACATACAGTATGTACCAGATCTCACCTTATCTTCGGCTACTTACATACTTGAAAACCTGTATATTGAATTTGTACAGTATATTCGTTCGAAACAGCGTCTTTAGATGAAGGCGTAATAACTTATAGTAATAATTGCATTCTGTACTGTACAGATATCACATGTTTAGAGGAAGCAAAGGTTCAGTTTAATGCCGTGCTTTTTGATATTTTAGCACCTTGCCTAGAGTCACCATCTCATGATCCAGGTACAAATCATTCTCAGTAGTGTTCGATAATTATCGCATGAATTTTTAATAGCTTTGCTAGCATTAGACCTATAACTCTATTACTATTTATTTACACAACTCGTCAATAGTTCTTAAGATAGTGGCTGTTCATTACTGTACATACAGTCTTTAGCTAGTCAAAAATGCATTCATACAAGGCAACCGGTTTCCCGAAGCAGAAAAAAATTCCAAGAGTCCTGCTTAGAAGACCTCACAAGGAAGAAAAATACGCTTGGGCCGTATCGGAGACAATTTTAGGCCCAATCCAGTCGACCTGGCTTTGGTGCCCTGCATTTTAAAAAAAAAAACAGTTTAAAAAACATAGCGTATATAAGAATATTATTTGGGTACACTTATTTAAAATTTTTGTATTGGAATGAAGTTTCATAGTCCATTTCCATCAAAGATCACGGAAAAAAATCAGTCACAGATTACAGAAAATTGTCTATGAAAGCTCAAACGCTCAGTTCTTTATAGCAGATTTTTTTCAAAAAAGTGCGCCAAGCTTGGCCGAAAATTGTGGCCCGAGCGCAGAACAACTACTGTAGTAAACTATCCCGCAATGTAAAAACACTTTGTTACATGTTGAATTACTGCGTGGCATGAATAAATAACACCATTGGTTGGTGTACTCTGTGATCTTATTTATTCGGGTGGCATTAAAATAGCGAAAAAGCGGTCCCGCCTTGTATGAATGCGAAAGGTACTGTATGTACATAGTAGGTGCACAAGCCAAGCTGTTGCTGAGTTGTAGAGCATGTACTGTAGCCTAGCGAACCAGACTTCGCTTAAGTACTTTCGATTAATTTTGTAGACGTGAACATTGGTTGATTATGCGTTGGCATATAGTTAACGTCAGTTTGAGCAGAGAAAGAAAGAAGGGCAGAAACCTAAACAAGTTGCCTAAACTGTGCTTTAATCTGGCAGACAAAGCCATCTGGATTGGCTAATGGTGTGGCGCGTATGTGGCTGACAGGTCGAGGAGGACTTATAATTAGAAGAGGCAGGAAATGGAGTTAAAAGATGAGGCAGGAGTGGAAAGTTTGCGGCGGAGGCGGCCGATTTGATTGAAGGCCACAACAGACCCACCTTTTTTGCCATAACCATCTGCGAGCTCAAAACAACCACCTATCATATGCTATGAGTTGCGAGTCGGCGCGCTCACTAGCATAATTTGTCTCTCGTGATAATGGCCGCAGATGTCAAGCTTCTGCACTTCCACTACTTCCTGGAGTATACGCGCGACTGCATGCGCGCCGCCGCTCAAGGTGCTTCTTCTTCTGAGTTAGCCGCCAATTTTGATTAATGAACCCCCAGATCTGCCGGGGCTTATCTAGAACAGTCAGTTTTGAGGCCCGCAGTTGGTGCGGCCACTGGGCCCGTGCCTCTGATGAATGAAAATGGCTCAAAAATTGTTTAAAAAGCCACTACCTCTGCGTCGCCAGCTGGCAAAACCTCTCACCCCTGACGTGCAGGGCACAGATCGTGTGTCAAGGCGGTGTGGGGGTTTTTAATGCATTATAAAATTATTCCAAACGACGTCGTTTAAAACCTGCTAATGTCAATTTGTGTTAATTTGTGTGGCGCACTGCCTATGCCATGTCGGCTGGGAGAATAAATCCGACCAGCCAGCAGATCGAGAAGAAGATTCGCGCGTTTAGCGTCGCCGAAACGCTAGAGAGAGGCTCGATCTTTTTCGTGCCTCTGCAAAGCCTCGAATTCCGCGGTAGGTAGTAGCAATTCTGCTTTGTCAAAGTTAGCCTATTAGAGACAGAGATTAATGTCTCTTGTACATGACGCGTGTGCAACTAATGATCTATGACTGCTGGGTTTCGTTAAATATGGGCGACAAATTACGCGTCATTCTCAGTGGTCGGCTCTCAACCACTCACTACTGCCAATTCTGCTGCCTTAGACTGGTCTAAGCTCAGTCCAGGCGCTTTCCACATTAGCTGTTTGTTTTCTTCCAGCATATTTTTTTCTGCTGCGTCCTGCACCGTATTTTAGACACAATGTGTCTTGGTATTTGTGCGGTACGGACGGCAACTTTTTCAGTTTTGCATGCTGCTTCGCTTTTGCTGCAAGTTTTGCTTGGGGGAATGAGATAGCGGCTTTGCAGTTCTTTATGAAATGCAAGTCGGCAAGTGGCCTTGCAACTATGTATGTATATTGTTGCGGCGCGCGGCACAAAAGGTGAAGAGAGTAAGAGCTGAAACTGAAGACGCTTTAGAAGACCATTAAGCGCCCAATCAAAGGCGTTTCTGTGTGAGAGGAGGGCGGCTTTTAATTGATTAGCATTAGAGTCCAGTGACTCCAACAGCGGAAAGTTCAAATCATTATCGGGCACAAAATCGAAAGTCAACCTGTCCTAGCGCATAGCCACTTTTGCCTTTCTGCCGGCAACTACCGACCCACTCTACATCATCACTCCCTGTCTGTCGGTGTTGCTGTGAAAAAATGGCCCACCACCGCTGACCGTAGATTTGCCTGGCCAGTTTATTTAATGGGACTCGTTAAAAAACGCGCGCGCAGCCCATTAAACAGCTCATAGGTATGGCCAATTATGGCACTATCTAGCACCTGCCGCTCGATCTAATCAACTGGAAAAGAGAACTTTTCTCATAAAATACTAATGCCGCAGTCTGGCTGGGCGCTGGTCAGTTGTGATGGGCCCGCTCCGCTCAGTCGGCGGAGTCTCAGCATGATTGCTGAGTCTGTCTACCGGAAGATAACCAACGCGGAAGCCCGTCGCTACCCTCGCAAATACGGATATTATCTGAGAGGTGACTAAGAATTTGCTTCTATCGGTGCACTGTAATCAAGTTCTGCGCGCTTTTCACCAACCCTCTGTCACTAATTAGAAGTGATACAAAGGGCTTTCCTGTTAGTACAGCTTCAATTTTGCCCGCTGGCATGCTTCAAGCAGAGGCTTATCACAGACGCTACTCGAAGAGAAGACCGTCTTCCAAAAAGGGTGTGTCTCTTATGTCTGCTGGTCTAGACATATTTTTTGCTCGATTTATGGCGTCCCCGAGAGTTGTTTGAGGCGCCCTCACCGCCCGCCCACCCAGCCGCCGATTCCGGCTCGGGATGTTAGCTGGCTGGGCCGTCTCGGACGGATGCTGCGCCAATTAGCACGCATTCTTGCACATGTTTCAAACGCTACATCACGCTTGGTCAGCCGTTTTCTGTTGCTTGTTAGTAGTGTTATAGTTGTGCGCGATAGCATCAGATGTTTGGTACAGGCGCGATTAATGAGAAACCATTTTGCTTCGAGGGGGCGCAATGCTGGCCGAATTTTATTATCGAAAGCGACATCGCTCCTTGGTCAAACTGTCGAACCAGTCTCAGAGGCTTTCCACTTGTTCGAACCCAGGTGTGCCTATGTTTTGTCTGCCAACGTTCGGAGGTACTCTGTAGCATTTGAACAGCCGGCACGCTCATTCGGTCAGTCTGTGGGCTTTCGATCTCTGTTTTGGGGCTGGCTTTGTTTTTGTTTGTTGACAGCTGTCAAACAGCACTTTAGGCCATATCGCTTGTCTGTTTATGGGCCATTTAGACAGGAGCCAGCCAAAAGTTGTAAGCCTAAGCTTGGCGTGCAGCCGGGGAAGGGGCGTCGGCGAGTCCAAAGCAAGCGCATTTGACATGTCCAGTTGACTTATATTTAAAGCATCTGGCTCGGTTAATAATCCGTTTCCTCAGAGGTTGGCTTCCGCCAGCCTGTGGCACAGTGCCACACCTGCGGACCGCCGGCGGCGGGACGCATTGTGCGCGGCAAAAAGGAATGCTCTATGCGCGCGTGTGTGGTCAGGAGCTGTAATTTCTACTGATCGATGCCTGAAAAAACGGCAGCAGAATTGGCGCCTGCACTTTTCAATTTGATCTAACCTCGCTGATTGTTGCTGCTTGCTGTGTGTATGTCGAAAAGACGGCCCGGACACTAAATGATATTGGCCTTCGACTAATAAGCAATGGGCACAACGGCCGCCGGCCGCGCCCTCGTGCTGCTCAGACAATATGGACACGACGCTTACGGTCTTGAAGCTCCGTCCAGCGCCACCTCAGGTAATTAGCCATCGCGCATTATTTGGAAAAATGGCCGCGTGGTGAGGGTGCGACGTTTTTGAGCGATGACAGATGAGTGCGAGCTCCAGTTATCACTCTTGCACCTGTTACTACCATCGCAACCCTGCCAACTTCATTACTGCCTCATCATTTCGTGTCCCTCCACTAACCTAACATAGTTATATAAGCGGCATACAGGGCAGCTCCTTATCTACTGTAAGTCTACGGCGCTCAGCTGTTGTTCTACAGTGCCTTCTAGTCAATAAATGTAAAATATGTTCTGTTAGAAACCCTGCTATTCACATTTTCTTTAATTCTTCCAACTGCTAAAGAAATATTGGTTTCTGAAACCCCAGGATTCTATATGGACTGCTTTTATAAAAGTGTCATTTGTTGCAGCTGACAATGCTTTTAAGCAGAATTCAAAAAGCAAGAAAAGCTAGGCAATCAATCTTTTTATCAGAATCCGGAATGGATATACATATTTTATGTTAGGCTCGAATAGAGGCTTGTATTTTTTTCAATGTTTGTTTGGATGGGCTTTTAACCGAGATGTTGTATGGTAATCTGAGCAGATTCTCCTCAGGTTAATAAATTTAAATTTTTGAAGAACTTATAGAATCAATTAATGTGGCACGTAGTGATACATTTTCTGCCACCAAAGTTTTGTAATGAGAATTAGTAAGACTGTTTTTCATCAGGTTTACTACGTACCTGTCTATCATACTATTTTGAGTTTAGTGCTACTGACTGACTAGTCCTGAAAGTCTTAAGGGATACATATACCATTTCACTAACTGGGCGTAACCACAAACGAAGCAATTCCGCTCAGCAAAGAGAGCAATTTAAGCTGGATTGAGCGGAAAATTAGGATATACATACGCCGCAGCTCATAGCGTCCTTGTGCTAAAGCGGTTCAACTAGGCTCAAGACGTCTGCTTTCCCCTAATTGGCTGTGTTTTTGGCCAAATTAACAAATACGTCAATAATGAAATGACTAAATTTTTTTGGAACTTTGCGTAAAAAATTCAAGCGACTGGATTCAGTTCACTTAGCGCCAAATCTAAAAGTTTTAGGTTTGGTTATGCGATGATTTTAGCCGCGTTGTGCTCATTTGTGCACAAGCTTCAATTGTGGGCTTTCATTCAACTTATTTCAATTAACACACTGTGTCATTAACCTTTCATAACTTCAATGTTTGAATGCTGTGCTGTTCATACTACAAGCAGAGAGAGGGCCACAATTAACATACTTTTACAGTGCCTAATTTTTCTTAATTCAGAGAAAACCGTTTCAAGAATTGTAGGTATGGGCTAGGTACCGCATGAAAAACTATGATTACATGCGCTGAAATGTTCTTGAGATATTGAAGGTGATCGAAATTCTAATTTACGCATTGTATATGCAATAGCATTACAGACTGGACCGCAATGCAGTTGTAAACCCTATTTGTGCTGAAAGGACAACAGACAGGGTGTTCTAAAGAATTGACTGTTTGAAAGGCTTGAGAGAAAAAATTCTCAACCGATTTGGTTGGGAACAGAACGTTCAAAAACAGTGTAATTTTATGTTCTTTGAGGATTTCTTCTGACTTCTATTTTGTACATAGTTGTGAGAAATTTTTAGTAAAACAGAAACACTGGAATCTGTCACTTTTGAGATCAGAACTGTATGAGTGTAATCAATAATCAATATAACTTAACCAAACGTGTCATAATAACAAACGAAATCAATTGAATCAGCTGAAAATGCTGTTTTTATAATGAAAGAAAAAAATTCTGACTGGCTAAAAGGGATTTCTGCCTGTTCGAACGGCGTCACTCATCAATAATTTGGCGCGGAAGATTTTGCTGCTAGTCATTTTCGTCCACTAAAGTAGCTAAGTAGAAAACTGAAATACCTAAAACCTTCAATTATATTTTGCAGATGTTTGTTACAAACAAACAATCTCACAGTACTTTCGTAACAATTTTTGAACTTCTCACAAACAGATATGCATCTACGTTGTTGCAATCAAAAAGTTTTGAAAGCGCTATCTATCAGAACTGCAAAATGACTAGAAGTTAAAGAAGTTCCTTAAATTTATTATCTCTCTTTCTCTAGTGTCTATTGCACCACGAATTGGGTTCATGCCCGTCTATAGATAGGTGTTTAAAATGCACTAGGTTTCCAGGAAGAAAAGAAGTGTAGCCCTGTATGCCGCTAAGAGTAGCAATTGGGACTCTATGTTAATATTATGGGAAAAATGGCGATGGTGACGCGGCGCCGAAATGCTTCCCAGCTCAGACCTGCACCGTCCGCGCAAGAGTGTCGTGCCAATAGGCGGCATCTTCGTGCGGCTCTCCATTAACGGTACGGTAACCAAAGACAAGACCCTTGCCGAGTAGACAGCGCTTTTTCTCGGACAGCGGCTTTTGGGTGTCAACTTTTTGGCGTCCAAAAATTAACACTCTGTTAAAACACCAGCCACTGCTGCGGTTTGACAGAAGCAAGCAATTGTTGCTGCTCCTAACTCTGCTATAATTACGCCATGGCGTCTGCTTTCAGGACGTCTATTGCACCTGTGTACTAGACAAATACCCCTATGTTCTGCGTTCTAGTAGTACTATTTGCCACCAAAGCATCATGCTAGGTGCGGCATTGAGTCAAACCAACCGAGTGCTGCTGTCGTTGCCATACGCAGAGCTGCGAGGTGAGTGAGCGAGAGCAATGCATTTAGTGCCCGGCCACCTTGGCTACCTGTCGCGTGTGTACCCAGAAAGCTGGTCAGATTGCGCCCTGCATTTAGCAGCTTCCGCGGGTCCAGTAATCACATGACCGGGCACCGGCAGCGATGGTTCGATCTAACAGGACATCCCAATTATCCGCGCGGGACTTTGGGAATAGTGGCCTAATCGTAGCGTCTAAGAGATTTTCATTTCGACGCCGTGCACTGGCTCCTTGCGGACGGTGCTGACCGACCGTTGCCGTCGGCCGTTGATGTATGAACGGCGGCCGACAACCACTCAATAACATAAAAATGAAATTGTGAGCAATCGCCGAGACCGTCCTCCCGGAGGAGCTGCAAGAACGACCGGCGGCGCGATCGCCGACAATCGCGAGTTCTACTGTTGCCAGTTGGTCGGGCGGAGATCGAGCTGCTGGTTTTTGCCGCTGTGCGCATTAAGCTAATAATTTTCGATAAATCACTCGCCAGCAATACATTTCTTGCCTGGCTGATCAGGCCTTAATTGCCTTGCAAACCCTTCAACCGGATCATTTACACCAGTCCTCTGCTCCTAACCGCCACTCTTCTGCCCAGATATGGGGTCTGTGGGGGCCGGACTCACTTACGACCTTCTTAAGCAGCACTACTTCGGTATTGGAGCCCCTCTCGGAGTGTCTGCTCGTCTGCTTAGAGGTATCTCTCTGTCTTTGTAACTCAGCTCACGCCTAGCTTCTGTCAAGCTTACCTTCACCTTAACTTATGCTCTTGCTTATATTGTACGTTCATTCTGAGTCGGAGCGGCATAGTGAGCTTGCACAGGTTCCAGTTAGCTTGCATAGGTTTAGCTGGCGCAGGCACAGAGCAGTAATCAGTTTGCTTTGCTGTGGTGTGGTGTGCAAGAAGGTCTGGGCCTGGTGTGGGTGGTGATGAGCATGAGCAATTGCGAGTTTGATGGGCTGTGTTATTTGCTTGAGAGACGAGTCTGCAACTCGTAAATTTGCTCTGGCCAAATTGCTTTTTCCACAGATCTAACTGGACCATTAGAGTAGGAATTTGTGGTCCAGATTTGGTTCTTCTGTTAATTGAGTGGAAGTAATAGTTTGGTTTTGTTGGTAAGGTGGGTATAGGCTGATATGCTGATTCGAGAATTGACTGCCTGCAATTTGTATGCTCAATGGCTCAATGACGCAGGTATGTTGTCACTTGGTTTTTGCGATTAACACTCATCAAACATGAGTTGCTATGCGGCCTAATCGCCATTCCATCTAGCACATACTATATAGACCAAATCTGATGGCAACAACTTGCTTGCACCCAAGCCGCCAACTGACCAAGCATGCACGCACTAAGCGAGAAACACTATCAATGGAGGAGCGTAGATAAAGCTATTCTATTTCCTAAAATGGCGCCGTCCCCTTCTCTGGCCACCGAGTTGTGTGGCCAGCAGACCGAGCGACCGACAGCCGGGTGGCACCGATGCTCAACTTCTACGCGTATCTATTTGGCAAGTATCGGCAGAGCGGCAAGGGCTCGGAGGAAACGGAAGTGCTTCAGCTTGAGGGTACTGTTCTATGCAAATTGAGGTGGTGTGTTGTGCCGAGCTAGTAAGTATGCGGTTCCGGGGCAAGAATTAAGGCCGTGCGTCTCGCATTTCTGTGCCGGTGTTTGCTTTTCATCTGTCTGTAGACGCCACGGCCACCAACGATGACACCCTGTGCGAAATCGGAGCCCGTCTTAACCGCCATTGGTCGGTCGATAATTCGCTAAGACAGCAAGTTGTCCCCATCTGGCGCGCTCTACTTGAGCTAATTTTAATATATCTCCTCTTACTAGCCTCTACTACTACACAGCCACTAGAGGCGCATGACTGCCTTTGTGCCTCTGCGCGACTTCGGTCGCGACTTTGCAGGAGCTCTTGCCGGACTCGGTGAGTGCTTAGCACCTCTCTATTGCTTTCTGCCAGCTAAATCGGCACCCGGCCGTCAGCTGTTGATCGCGGTCAGACGAAGGTCATTCGATCGTTATTTATGCTCAAAGCTTAGCTGCGTTTAATAAATGCTTGCACGCTAAGTATTACTACTACATGGTGGTGGCTGTAGGTTCTGTAAGACTTAGGCAAGGTAAGCCAATCAGGCTGGATAGGCACTACTGTCAGTTCTGTGAGGCTTCAACGTAATCGGCGATCTTTGCAGAACGTGGAGTTAAATGGGAGGAGTTACCTTTGACCGAACGAGCGGGGCCGCCCGGCCAGTTGGGTGAGGACTCGGCTGTCGCAGTCGAAGGCAAAAGTGACAAAGATGAGCCCAAGAGCCTTAAGGATAGATTAATCAAGGTTAGTTAAGCTCTCTTATGTCCTTGGGATAGCTGGCTCTGCCAGTCTCGTTCTCCTTCTGCATTCTGTGCCCAGTCTTTTTGGACAACATCTGTTCAAAACATGCTTGGACAAAGTTATGGCTATTCAAATTAAAATGATATGTTCTACTGTTGCTTCATTGGGTTCACTTGTGCAGCTGGGTTCTCAGTCTCACTGAGACCATCAAATTCACCCCACCATGTTCCCACCTCATGAACCAGTAGTTGCCTTAAAAGAAACGGCTAAAGCTCCTACGGTACAGTACAAGTTTTATTATGCAGCCCCTTGAGAGTCAGTCTCTGGTCAGATCGAGTCTTGGTCCTCTGGCCTTTCAGTCCCACTTTTATCTGGTTCATTGAAACTTTGGTCCAATTACGTTTTTAAAGAAAAATAAAACAGAAACCTCCCCCTGATTTCTAGATCTAAACACCGATTATTAAGCCAGAAATTCGATTTCAAAGTTTCAGCCCATAGTAAAAACGGAAAAAAATTACGATTTCAGCCATTTTAAATCAAATTACTGCAGAGCCCTGGCTCAGAGGCTAGTGTGTTTGTCTGTAAGAAAATTGGCTCTACAAATGTATCTGAATAAAAAACACATCGGGGTTGCAGACGTGCTAGGAAACCGAGAATTGGTCGAAAAAATCTTTACTTCAAAAACGGACTTTGACAAAAGTTGGCAAAGTTCCTTAAACTCATACATGTAGCTGGGTTTTCGGCATGGAGTTTTCAGGTCCAAAATAGGGTTTCAGCACTGTCCAAAGGGAGTTTCAGGGACCTTTGTTTGGTGACCAAAAGTGAATTTCAGCGACATTTTTGGGCATAAAACAGGGTTTTGAGGACTAAAAATCGGGTAAAAATCCAGTCTGAACTGCAAACTGCCCTTTAAAACCATATTTTTGCTTTAAAACATGCAAGAAGATCTGTTTTTTATTCAAAACTTGCGAAAGTATTTGTGATACTATAACTATACGTACATATATTATACTGTACTGTACATTGTCTAAGTAAACTTCTTTCATTTTTGCTTTAAACGTACGAAACCCTATTTATACACATCGAAACCCTACTACGGTTCTGTAACCCTATTTAGGGTTTCAGAAACCCGATTAGTAAGCCAACTTGAGCTGTCTAAGCCTTAATTTTGGGTTGAGTTTTAATTTTGGGTCTGAGTACTGAAACTCGATCGGTCCAGTCAGAGACCGACGCCTTTAAACGTTGTTCTTGGAGTAAAATTTGCAGTTGTAGTAGTAGTAGTAGAAAGTCAGAAGTCCCATTTTCAAACGGGAGGTGTGTAAAGTGCTGGCAGGGCCGTATGGGTGGCGAGATGTTTCTAGTGCTATCAGTTTGTCCTTGACCGGAGACGAAATCCCCTGACTGTTCCTTAATTCCCTGATTTTTTAAAATTCCCTGACTTGATGTATTCGGAGAAACAGCAAGAACTGCCTTTAGCTCCCCTTATAGACATAAATGGGCCGGAAAAATCCGGAGGGGGGTAGGGCGGGGGCTGGAGACCTCGGGGGGTCCAGAAAAAAGGCCAAAAACCGCCTATTTTGCCTTAAATAAGCGAAAATTTCCTCCCTCCGGGAGGGGGTGGGGGGTATGGCCGGCTGAGAGGGGGTATACCCCCCGGCCATCCGAACGAATTTTTTGTTTTAAGTGAGATCCTTAAGAATCCGAAAACGGTTTTTTAATCACCTGATCACCTTAATTGCTCGTACGTCCTACGAACGAACACGGCGACTCATACATGTCGTGGTGTTTTTCAGTGAGGGAGGCTTTTTCAAATCCCAAATAGGATTTTGGGACCAAGTCCAAAGTGAGTTTTGCGACCTTTTTGTGGTCCAAAGCTGGGTTTTTTGTTGACCATTGGGGTAAAAATTGGGTTTTGTCGATCTGTTTTGGAATTCTGGGGGCTTTAAAACCCAATTTAGACCGTAAAAAACGTCAAAAACCCTGTTTTTTTAGTTAAAATGCCTAAAACCCTATTTTGGCTTAAGAACCTGCCTTAAAAACCGAATAATGAAGCAACAAAAACCTGTTTTCCACTCAAAATACATTGTACGTACTGAATATGAGTTTCAGTGATAAAATTCAGTTTGAAATGCGTCTTGGAGCTAAAAATAGTCCATAAAACCCTACTTTTGGTTCTAAATCAGGCGCAAAATCCTGCTTCGAGTTACAAGATTACTGAAAAACCCTATTTTGTAATTTGAATGCAGTTCATAAGCCCTGTTTAGTGTTTCTAAGCAACCTGAAAACCCTCTCTGGCCTTTCTAACCAGTTATAAAAGCTGTTTAGGGCTTCAAAGTAACCTAAAAACCCTAATCAGCGTTTCTAAACACTGCTAACACCCTGTTTTGATTTGTAGGGTAGACGAATATCCAATTTTGTGCTGCAGCATCTATTGTCTGGGCTAAAATTTTCTTTACTTTAGAACCGAAAAGTGGGTTTTCAGGTCCCTCCCAAAAATCGGCTCGGGCTTGGGGGCGCCCCCTTACCCCCAACGACATGTATGCGGCGACTGCACATACAAGGGCGGCCGACATCAACTTACGGCTCCTGTCCTGATGAGACAGCACAGCCTTCATGAGCATGTGTGGTTTGATTACAATACGATAAATTGCCACTTGCTGGTTTCCAAAGTGCGCGGAGCTTGGTAAAACTGGACGTTTGACCCTTTTCCCATACCGCCGAGCACCTAGATTTTGGCCATCAATTCAGGCTTCTGTTTAGGCTATGGTTCAGGCTTTAGGCTTACGAAGCCAAGCATAAGAATTCAGTTTGCTTGTTGGGGAAACAGCAAAAATGGCGCGCTAATTGAACGTTATCTCAAAGCTTTTGCGGGAAAATCGCAACCGATGTAAACTTCAGCTAAAAAAATTTCACCAAAAAAGTATTTGAAAAACTTTTAAATTCATTATTTTAGAAGTTTCATAGTTCCATAAAAATTCATCACTACAGGCACAGGAAATAAAGTAGAGAAATAAAAGGGAAGGAAATGAATAAGAAGCAAAAATGAAATAGAAAAAATAAAGGTTATCCTGAATTAGGTTTCGACCACAAACCTTGACCTAATTCAGTACTTTATCAGTTAGGTCTCATCAGAAGGTCCTGATAAAGCAACAAGCAAAAAACTGCTTGATGGAAAAACCTTTAGTACACAGGTAAAAAAATAGCATAACAATAACTACATAAAAGCACGATTTTACGCATGTACTATGTACATACTGCACATGTGCTAGAAAACGAAGGAATGCATTATGGCTTTACACTTGAACTGTGGCAGGAATTTGCATATGTCAAAGCTTCGGTATTTATGTGGTTTCAAGCAGAACTCGTATTGATTCCTCACAAGCAGTAAGCTGAGTGGTGGGCTGTCAGGTGCAAAGCATTCATTTAGAACGAAGTAATAAATCAGCCTCATTAGCCTAACGACTAAAATGCCATAGAAAACTAGCTGAAAACGCCCAGTCTGCGTGATTGTTTGCTATCGCCTGTCAATCGCTAGCATCTTTGTCTGTCTGTGCTGTCTGTCTGTCTTAATACCAGTGAACTGTACATGTGTTTCTATGTGTATTTCTTAGTGTATTGCCATTGTGTATGCAAATTGTTGTAATTGCATGTACCATGAGCAGTTGATTAGATTTGTACTGAGACGTAATTCAAGCCGCGTAAGGATCTATCAGTATCAGGTAGCCGACGTTGCGCCAGATTTATTCCTGACCTCAATCCTCCTTGATCGAGCCCAATTTGCCAGCAGTGTCGATTGCAAAGCGCCATCCAGTCCGGAGGCAGTGTTGCGGCGCGTGTGGGTCTGCTGATTCTATTTCGGCGCGCCAACAATGCGGCGCGTGTTGAAAAACGCGGCACCGCCTTAAATTGGCCAATGCGCCGCTAAATTCAATCTCAAATCCAGACTCAAACGTCCCTCTGTTTCGTGCCAAATCTCATTTGGACGGCACGCCGTGAAGCGTCCGCCACGAAGAGTTCGTGTAAAGCCATACAAGCGTTCATAACAACTCTACTCCAACACTAATCGGGCCAGTTTTACTTCCTCTGCCCCTCTCACTATGCTCATGTCACAAGCCACCCACGCCCTGGAGGGCGCTCGGCAGGCTAGAATGCCCTTAAAATCGCTGCCAGGCTTCAGCGACCTGTTGGAAGCTAGTCAGCTACAAGCTGATGGTGGGGAGCAAAAACCGGCCAAAAAGACTAAACTGCAGAGATTTAGCCAGGTACTTGAGGGCCCTCTAAATCGCTGGTTATTGAGCCATCTCTCAGACACAGTTGCCCATTAAATGGTATCTTGTTGCAGGCGCTTAAGATCCTTCTGCCTCACGTTGGTCTCACGGTGCTGCTGCTCAGTTACATAGCAGGTGGTGCAGTGATCTTCCAGCTGCTAGAAACCAGTACAGAGATGAATAAGCGGATAGAGAAATTTCGCAATGTGACCACTATGTATCACTTAATAGTCAACGAAACAATGCGCCTTTGCCATGCTTCGCCAATGCCTGAGGAGCAATTGGTGGGTCACTGATCGCTGTTGCTCAGTCTGACTAAACCATTGCAGGTCAATGAAACTTTGATTCCTTTGTTGCAAAGATTGTCCATAGCCCATGAATATGATGACCGGTTCACAGAGACTGACCAGTTATGGTCCCACCAGCCTCCTACAGATGTGCGGTGGACCTTCCCTGCAGCCGTGCTCTATGCGCTCACTGTGATCACTACTACTGGTGAGTACTGCATTTTTTAATATCCAAACCCCCTTACTACTAACTCTCCGCTTCAAAAATTTGCGTAAACACTGTAACTGAGTTAGAAACGTGATCCATGATTAATGAAAAAACCATAAACCTTAACGAAAGTTTCAGCTTTGTGAGTCTGTTTTGCAGGTTATGACCATATCACACCAACAACCAACGCTGGTCGTCTGTTTGCAGTATTCTTTGGTTTGATTGGCATTCCTCTCATGTTCATAACGGCCGCGGACATAGGCAAATTTCTAAGCGAAATGGTCACCCGCTCTTACGCCAAGTGTATTCAGTTGCGCAGGTATCTACGTCACAAACTGACGCCTGCACGGCGCTCCAGACCTAAGGAGAATGGCGACGTGAAGCGCGACCTTGATGAAGCTGGCGCTGGAGACGCCATCGACCATTTGCTGGAGGGCGAGCCGGAACACGTTGAGCTGCCGGTGTTCGCATACTTCGGTCTGATTCTGGGCTACTGCGCCATTGGCGGCCTCCTATTCACTTCATTCGAGTACGGGCCCATCTGGTCATTCGTGCACGGCTTCTTCTTCAGCTTCAACACCATCACCACCATTGGACTGGGGAACATCCTTGTGCGCAACGTCATCTACCTGATACTGATAGTGTTTTACGTGATTGTTGGTCTGGCCGTCATCACCATGTGTGTCGACCTGGCCTCCAGCCAGCTCAAGGTCTTCTTCACCAAACTGCACTACTTTGGCAGGAAGTTCAAGGGAGCGAGAGGCGCCTTCATGAACATGAGCGATGATATCAAGGAGGCCATGAAGATCATCGCTGCGCTCAAGAAAAACAAGCCCAGTAAGGACGGCATCACTCTGGAGGATCTCAAAAACTTCCTGGAAGTAGAGCAACAGCTCAGAAACAGACCTTACGTTCCCAAAAATGTGCACTTCTTCCGATGGATTGAGGATGAGGAGGCATCCTCGCTCTCAGCCAGATCTGCCAGTATTTCTCAGAGTCTCAAGCCTGCTGGTAGTGACCCTACATTGCATATTTAATTGGCCAATTCTTACTGTACAGTCCACCAGCACCCATCATTCACTGCTCAATGATGGGTGTTGAGAGATCTTGACAGCAATTCACACCGGTTTACAGAGAGAGCACTGGGCCGCCAGCTCACTACTTTGTATGGCTCCAAAACAGCAAGGTCCAATGTCCGTCTCTCTGTTCAAGATTGCAGATAAATACTGTGTATTTTTAAATATGACATTAGTTGCACTAGCTGTGTTATGATGTAAATACCATTATGATGACTCGCGCCCTCACTCAAAACCGTTTTAGTCATTGAATCTAGGCTGTTAATTGACAATGTGACCGATTGACTGGAATTTTTACTATTTTTTCTGCGACTTTCTGTCTGCCAAGTAATAGTTGAATAACGACATAAAAAGTATAACAGTCGCACATAATTTTTATATTTGCATGCACACCTCATAACTCAACTAACAACCAACCCTGTTATTAACAAAAACCGAAAAACGTTAGAAAATTAGGGTGTTAGCAAAGGAAGGTGCAACGAAAAGAACACTACCAATTAATATTGACAGAATTTCATGAGAGAACAAGGAAGTTGGTTTCATTGTACTTTGACTGGCGAAACTAACAAAAAATATTTACAGAATGTTGAAAAATTATGTGCACAAGGTTAGGAACAAGGTTTTCTCTTACAAACAAAAGGTTAAATTTATGTAGCCACCAAATGCACCAAAGTAAGCGCTTGGTTAATGTTGTTGACGTTACAGACTGGTAATACCATCATATCTTATTAGTTATCTTCATCCTCATCCCCTTCGTATATGCTTATGGCTGCCATAGCCGGAGTTGTAACAGGGCCAACCTGAATTTATTAGGAATAGGCAGGGATGTTTCAGTACGATGCTATCTACACAACTACCTTGGTTATACTTTGCAAACGCAACTTTTACCTCGTCAGGTGTTTGATCAGCAGAAAATTGGCTGCGTTCTTCAGTACCATTGACGGCAGGTTGCTCATCACGCTTTGCACTTCTGATCTTATTCGTAAAGTTAGTCTTTAAGCGGCCCACCAATCCCTGCAAAAGATTTCAAACTTATAAACGTAATTTAGCAGGTGTACTGTTGTTGTCTACCTGCTTCAATATTTCGTACAAATGATCCTGATCATATGCGAGCTCATCCATGGAAGTGTCCAACGCCTCTTTGAATACTGGATTCAAGTTAGCCAAAAATCGATCGGGCTCTTCTTTGGAACAGTAACCGCAGTACAATGAGCGTTCCACTAAAAAGATGCGTGCTTGTCAGAGACTTTTTAAGCTATTTTTCATTCAATAACAATCTACAGGGTGTCTCAAAAATGGACACATTTTTTGCTGCAATTTCCGCAAATTTTGCGTGTTAAGGTTTGGTGCACGAAGCTTAACTCAATCCTGAGAAATTCAAGAATACGTGAAATTTGTTAATTTCAGTGCCTATAGGAATAGCGTTAAAAACGGAAATTTTTCCTTTTGTTGTCATTTCTGCAAACGATCGCCAAATGACCTTAAATTTGTGGACACTCTGCAAAACTGTGGGGTATTTTGTGTTAAAATTTCATGCATTGAGATTGAGACAGGATTGAGAAAACGCAAAATATCTGAACATTGGTTTTTTGAATGAGGAGCACATAAAAACAGATCTTGTTTTCTCAAGACTGTCTCAATCTCAGTGCATGAAATTTGAACACAAAATATCCCACAGTTTTGCAGTGTATCCAAATTTCAGGTCATTTGGCGAACATTTGCAGAAATGACGACAATAAGAAAAGTTTCTGTTAATAACGCTATATCTATTGGGCATTGAAATTAAACTTCACGTATCCTTGAAGTTCTCAGGATTCGGTCAAGCTTCGTTCACCAAACATTAGCACACAAAATTTCCCTTATTTTGACACCTATGCTTCAAATTTCAGCCAATTTAGTCGAAATGGCAGCAAAAAGGGATGTGTCCTTTTTGAGACACCCACACAGTTAGGAAATTTCTTGGCAAATTCAGAGCACAAAAGCGCTGACAGTGAATGTAATCAGATTAGCGCAAACAAATGTGTTTTAATAGTGGAACGTCCCGCCCCTGTCTAAAATTTTCATTCAGACTCTTCGACGTATCACCCACCTCCACCTATTACATTTATAGCTTAGAAGAGCAATAATAACCAGCTGTCAAAGGTTGCCAAATAAAACACAAACTGCAGGTACATTCAAGGCGCGTCATCCGCTGACGCTCAACAGCCAGCGAAAGAAGTTTCCAGATGAAGAATCGGACTTTTTCAAAGAGAACCGACGACTTTTCTTCAGCATCACGCTTCGCAGCGCTCAGTTCAACCGAGGAAAAGTAGCTCTGGCCAGGCTTTAGTAAGAGCGCTGGAAAGAATGACAATTGAGCAAGTGACACGGTGAGCGGTCAGTCTGCGCACCAGTCTGAACGGAAGAGGGGGCCGCCGACCAACCATCGGATGTGCTGCACCGTTTTCCCGCCTGCCTAGTGCATTTGTCAGGATATCTGCCAAAGGACAGGAGTCCCCCAGCAGACGTCCTTGGCAGAATGATGCGACGACGAATTCCCTGCTGCGGAGACGACTGCGAGTAGGAAGAGAGAGCTTCTGAAACGGCTTCTGCAACCATGCCCTGAAACAGCTATTGGCTCTGGCTTAGCCAGTCATTCTCTATCAGAATGTATGTTTTCAAAATTTGAGGCCATTTGGCAGCAAAGGTTGGAGGATATTACAGAAAAAAGAACTGTTTAAATTTTTTGAGCTACCCTGTACTTCTTTTTCATTGAGCCTAGCAGCCACTACTTAAGAAATTCTACAGGTAGATAGATCCACCTAGCCTGTGCATGGAAGGCAGTTGCAGCAGTGTTTACGTACCGTTTAGGCGTTTTCAAACAGGTTTATTAACTACAGGGTCCATGAAAAAACAACCCCGCAAAGTTTTCGCTGCAGCAACCACAAATCTCAACCAATTTGAATGAATCCATTTTTAAATGAAAGATAAATAAATTCTAAGCAGAAATTTTTAATCTGCTTAGCTCCTGAGATATTCGCTCTCAAAATCAAAACAGTGCTTTTGGTAGTGAACAAGAGAGATTTTTACTGTGTTCTCCACGATGATTCAGAAAGGCTAGTAGAGAAGTTTTCAGAAAAAACAAATCTAGTATATCCTTCAACTAGGAAGAAGCATGTTCAAAAGATTAACCTTAATCTCACTCTCCAAGTTCTGTTGTCTCAGTGCAGCAGCCTGTTGCTGTTGCGCAATGCCGAGCAGCATTTGCACCACCCTTTCTAGACTTTTAGTCACATCAGTCAAATCGCGCTGATGCTTAGCCATTTCGCTTTTGGCCGCGACCACAGCTCTCTGCTCCTCACGCGTGGAGCCGTTCAGATCGGAAATCTGGCGCGCCAAGCTGGCACAGTGGCCACTGAGTAGAGATTCCATGGCTTCGGTGATTCCGTTCAGCAAATAGCCAAACATGGAAGCATTGAAGTCGGGGTTCTGCAGCATTTCACTGAGAATATTTCTGAGGTTGTTGGTCAGATCCTGGTACTGTCTCTCACTCAATCGAAAACTGCCTACAGTAGATTGGTCTGACACAGACTCACTGCAGCTTTCATTGCGAGCTCTTTTGCGCCCACTGTTGTAGAGATCGGTGAAGTCTTTACGAATCTGAGCTTCGTTCATGGACGACACAGGACTCTTCGTGGACAAGAGCGCTGTTTTAGTCTGTCTGGGGGTTTGACGACGAGTCGGTGAGTTGGCGTTCTGGGCAGAAATATCATCAGCAGAAGACTTGGACTTGGAGAAGGAGTTGCGTGAGCTGCGACAGAAAAATGACACCATCTGGGAGGAAGCTGAGGGAGTCTGACCGCCGCGTCTGTTCGTTTTGGCTTTCAAGTAACTATTACGTCTGCTAGCTCTGGCTGACCTGATATCTGGCTCCACCACTCTGAACAAAACGCTTTTCGCTAACTCTTCAGCAGGCAAAAAATGATCGCCTGAGCTACTTTTGCACTTGGTTGTGTCAAAGGTGTCAAGCAATGATAGCCCCTTCCCCAGAGTAAACCAAGCATGACACGACAAACAAAAGCTTGAGTTCTTTGAGTGTTCCCTCTCTATTGGCATTACAAACAGCTTGAAGATGAGCAGCAGGGTAGGAAGACGAAAGTGACTACTCATATTCAAGTTGTCTGTGATGCCAAAGGATGGAACATTCGATATTGAGCTTGTGAGTATAATAAACCAATAATAAAGTGTCCTACTTCATTTTGTACTGCCAAGCTTAGTTTGCTCTGAGGACAGGGCATCACTGCTTGGCACTTTACATACAGACATCGGCACAGCTTTTCCCTGTAGGTTTATAAGCTAATAGGCCGCTTTCCTGGCTTGAATTACTGCAATCTCTCCTGAAGTTTTGGCTCACTTCCCCAAATTTTGTAAATTCTTAGCTACCGCCAACACCAGTAGAATCAAATGTGCATATGCAGCTGTCCCTGAGTAACAGTTGATTTGGAAGAGTCACCAGGCCATCATTTTGTAATGTATATTCAGCTTACTCCACAGCTTTCACTAGTTGTTCTTTGTTCAAGTGAACAAGCTCGAAGGTGGCCCAGTCAGAATCGGAAAGCAACTTGGAAGTCATGGTGGACAGCTTGAACCTGCCCTGCTGACCGGTCGGCGTCACTTTCAGTTGGAGCGCGCGTTTGGCAGAATGTGCACTGTAAGTGTGATGCAAGTTGCAAGAAAATTTCAAAAATTCAGCTAAACCTTTTCCTAGCTTTCGGCTGATTCATTGGTGGTCGAATTAGTCGTTTTGCTTTCAGAATAAAGTTTCGCTTCAGGGTACGACTGAGACGTCTTTCCAACTCAACGATTCTTGGAGACAACTTCAGATCAAACGCCAACGACCTGAAACTTGCCCAATCGGATGCTAGGCTAAAACCTGTTCTTGGGTAAACAGCTAGTGTTAAGCAAGCAAGGCGGCTAGTCTATGGTTGAATTTTTTAATGTTTTTTCTTACTTGCCCACCGAATTAAATGAAACTTGGCTAGTGAATAACGTCATTTGTGCAATCTTAAATGATACACAAATCATAGCACACCACACAGCTGCAGCTGTATATTCAAGTGCTACCTGTTAAAAGTCACCTCAATTAGCAGTTCACCGATGTGATGTATCAGGGTGGTTGGGCCATACATGGGCCGGAAAAATCCGGAGGGGGAGTCTAGAGACCTCGGGGGGGGGGGGGATCCCGAAATAAGTCCAAAAAGACCTATTTTGCCTTGAATAAGCGAAAATTTTCTCCCTCCGGGAGGGGGTTATGGCCATCGAGGGGTAAACCCCCTTACTCCCCGGCCCATACATGTGCTGGCCCGAATGATTGGCTATACAGGGGCATACATGGGCCGGGGGGTAAGGGGTGTATACCCCTCCCCCTCGGCCGGCCATACCCCCTCCCTCCAGGAAATTTTCGCTTATTTAAGGCAAAATAGGCGTTTTTTTGCCTTTTTCCGGGGGGACCCCACTCGAGGTCTCCAACCCCCCTACCCCCCTCCAGATTTTTCCGGCCCATGTATGACAGGGGGTACCAAAAATGATAACATTTCGTTTTTTTGCCACTTCCGCAACCCAACCCGTACCGAACCCCCTCAATAATTTGGGTTCAGGGCCCCGGCAGCCGCCAGACCCCCAACCACCTCCCCCTTTCGGCAGACGACGACTTGTTACATGTACATACATGTAGCTGGGTTTTCGGCTGGGGGGTAATTTTTCTGATCCAAAATAGGGTTTCAGGGCTATGCCCAATGGGGGTTTCAGCGACCTTTTTTTTGGCGTCCAAAAGTGGGTTTCAGTGACCTTTTTTGGGCTCAAAACAGGGTTTTCAGGACTAAAAATCGGGTAAAAATCCTGTCTGAAGTGCAAAAATTCCGCTTAAAACCCTATTTTTGCTTTAAAACGTGCAAAAAATCTTATTTTTTATTTAAAATGTACAAAAGTACCCATTTTATTCGACATAATACAGTTAAAATGCATTTCTGGAACCTTCTTTAGAGATTTTTAAACCCAAATTAGGGTTCCGGAACCCTATTTTGGGCCTCCAGAAACCCAAATTAGGGTTCCAGAACCCTATTTAGGGTTTCAGTAACCCAAATTAGGGTTCCGGAACCCTATTTTGGCCCTCCAGAAACTCAAATTAGAGTTTCAGTAATCCAAATTAGGGTTCCGGACATACATGGGCCGGGGGGTCTAGGGGATTTTGCCCACCCCAACTTGGGTTCGACCCCCCAAAACGACCCCACCCACCCACCTGAAGCCGACTTTTGTTCCTGACCCCACCCACCAAAATCGCCGCGACCCCCCAAACCGGCAGGCCCACCCCCAAATTTTCGAATTTTGACTACCCCCAACCCATTTTTCCGGCCCATGTATGGTTCCGGAACCATATTTTAAGTTTCAGAAACCCAAATTAGGGTTCCGGAACCCTATTTAGGGTTTCAGTAACCCAAATTGGGGTTCCAAAACCCTGTTCAGGATGTCTGAAACCCTAACCAGGGCTTTCTTAACCCTGTTCGCAGTTTGGAAACCCAAAATAGGGTTTCAAAAAAATCCCCCCCCCAGAATCCGGCTGCTGGGGGGGAATTTTGTCCAAAAATCGGGCCTGGGGAAATCCCTCCATTCCCCCCAACTACATGTATGTACATGTATGCTGAAATTTGTATAAACTCTGCAAGACAACGGGATATTTTATGGGAAAATCCCAACTTTCTCAGCACTGTGTCAATCTCTATGCCTAAAAATGTACCGCAAACTATCCCACGTTTCTCCAAACATCAAATCATTTGGCGGACATTTGCGAAAATAACAGCGAAAAGAAAAGTATTCGTTTTTAACGCAATTTCTGTATCTGGAACAGTAACAACAAGCGGAAACAGTACAAGGTAGAAAGAAATCATACATGTAACAGGTCATCCGCCGAATGGGGAGAGGGTTGGGGCTCTGGCGCCGGCCGAGGGGTTCTGAGCCCAAATTCCAGGCAAGGGGGTTGGCAACTAAAAATGCTCAAAAATCGCGAAAAGTTGCTATTTTGGATTAAAAATCGTAAAAAATCGCTAAATTAGGGTCAAACACAACAGCTAAATAAAAAGTGCTATTTGTAGGAGATTTTAGCAATTTTAGTGTCTAAAATTCTGAAAAATCGCTAAAACTTGCTCAAAAAATTACTTGCGAGAAAAATCGGAAGGGCAGGAACAATCGTCTCGGGCGGGGCGGGGGTCTCCGATCGGGGATCTCTGGTCTAAGTCAGTGGGGACAGACCCCCCCCGACCCCCTGTTACATCTAAGAAATAAATGCAAACCATAGCCCTAAATAAAGGCTGTTTTCAGCCTAATTCTGCTTCTAGCTGAACTCATGTCATCATCACTAGATACTACTACTATAATTTTCGGCCTTAATTCTTCTCTAGCTGTGAAAATAGTAATTCTACCCACCTGCACCTGCTGTTGTTGTTACCATCAGCATCACAAATATCATGATAACCAGGTGAACCACCAGCAGCAATACTGTGCATACAACAAACAGCTAAATTAATAATAATAACACAAGCAGTTTCTTCTTGTTTCGATTTGATTCTCTTTGTGGAAGTTGGTAAGGCAAGCTGCGGCTGAATTTCGAAAAAAGCTTTCTTGAATTTCGGTCTTCAGTCTGTGTGGCTTGGCTTCTCTTCTCATTACATTAATTGTTGATCAATTAAATTGGCGAGGCCATGGACGACTAAAAACTACTGGACTGATCGCGCTCCCGACCGCTAATACATACTTAGGGTAACTTTACAAGTCCATATCTTTGGAACCGTTCGACCTACTAACAATATAAATACATCTTTAGAATCCTCACGGTATCAGCAATCGAACGCAGTGCTCAAATCGCTTTCAAACCCACTACAAGAAAAGTTGATTTTTTTCCATCGCGCAAATTAGGACTACCGATCAATGTTGCGCAGATTAGGTTGCAACACAGTACAGAGCTCGGCCCCCTCTAGAACTTTAGTCATATGGCCCAAAGCGTTCCGACGCACCCATAACGAGTTATTTGTAAAAAACTCTGAATTCATTAAACTTTGAAACGGAGTCAGTAATCTTATGTGCGCTAACTCATAGCTAATTTCAGAAATAGTAAGAAAGAGAATAATATATTTTTGCGTACAGTGCAGTTACTGTACGTGCGCGCGTATGTAGTTGTCTGTTTGTTTAATTTAGCCGCCTACCTGCAACGGCGGTGTGTATCGATTTTTCTGGCCACGCCTGTCTGCCTGTCTGTTGTCTGGCACTGGCAATGTGTGCTGGTGAGGTGCTCGCGTGGCTTGCGGCCGCGAGTTTCTTGCTTGTCGGTCGGTCGGCCGGTTTTTTTGCTGTTTGGTTTAGTGTGCATCCATAGATATTATTCAAGACTGAATTATTTAAGATTTTCTGCTACGCCGTCATCGTGATGCTTCTTGCTTCACATGTTTCCTGCGCATTAACTATTTTTGCCGGAAATTGTGTTGGGCCACCCATTAACCTTAATTGTTCTGCTTTTTTTGGCTACCTACCTCAGTTTTCTTTCTTCTATTAGTGAATGAGATCAGGGTAGAAAAGTAGCATGAGATTTGACCTGCCCCCCCGGTTATTCTTGCGTTCCTTTTCCATTAATTTATCGGTACTAGCAAGAATTTATTCTTGGTACTAGCATACATGGGCCGCGTAGGGTAAGGGTGGGGTTTACCCGCTCCACTCGCCAGCCAACACCACCCCCTCAGTCGGCCATACCCCCTCTCCGACCCCCCTCCCAGAGGGAGAAAATTTTCGCTTATTTAAGGCAAAATAGGCGTTTGTTTGGACTTTTTTCTGCCCCCCCCCCCGCCCCTCCCCAAGATCTCCAGACACCCCTCCGGAATTTTCCGGCCCATGTATGGGTACTAGATACAAAGTAGGTAACCTATCTCATTGACTTCTTTCATCTTTTTACACGACTCTCCACCCTTTGCAGATACATAGGCCAAAACTGGCTTTTTTCTCATTGTATCGGCTTGCTAATTGCTTTATTCATTTCTTAAGTGAATTTCGTTTCTTATTTTCTCTTTGACTGATGATTCTTAATTGGTTTTTGACATTCGCGCTTAGCGGGTTCGTCTTTTCTTGCATTCAAAACGACCCTACTCTCAAGGACAAGTTCCTGCACTGCGATTTTCACCGGCCAGTATTTGTTGAAACCGTCTTGTTGCTGTTAGAAGAAGATTCCCAGCTGCTGGACATTCTGGTTTCTGAGCCTTCCTGTTTGCAGGGTCACTCGTGTGCAGAACCCTATTCAGGTTCTACCGTGTTCGCGCGCATCGGCCATGCAGGGAGAGCGGTGTGTTCGCGTCGGGACCCGTTCGCTGGCAGCTGGCAGGCAAACCAACATTGCCTCACTGACCGGCCAATAAGAACCGAAGAACGAGGAGGAGGCGCGCAGGTGATTGGTCGGAGGCGGAGTTTCGGAGTGCGTGAAGCTCGGTGATAGGGTGATCGTGATCCAATATGGCGCTCTCTGTATTCATTTTCTCCAACTCACCCAGTACTTTATTCTTTTTGATTTGGTAACTAGTGTGCGGCTGCGCAGTAAAGACTTGTCTGAAGAACTGGTTTCGCAGATCAAGCAGAGCCCGCCTAGCTTAGCCAGTGCGACTTCGAGGAACGAGAACAAGCCTCCTGCAGTGAGTGCCTCGCCCTGTCGACCGCCTGTAGTGTGGTAACTTGTCGCATTTTCTCGGGTAGACACTTAGTGCGAAATTGATACTTTTTGCCTACTCTTCTCGGCTCTCTACCGGCTGACTTGATCAACGGAGAGGGCGTCGACCTACACCATTTTCGTTTCTCACTACCTTCTCTTCGGCAACACGTTTTATTTCAACTTTCAACAAAATTACCAAAACCAACTTTTTGCTAAAAACCACCTCTTCTGCACCTGCCGCAGCGTCCACCGTCCGACCTCATCTTTATTCTGTCTAACCCCAGGAACCACCAACGATAGGGGTTAGGACACTCGTTTGCCCGAGTTCTCGCCACCAAATTTTTCAACTGTATGTGTAAAAACCTCGTCAAGAAGCTCACTGCTTCTGGTGTTAAGCGCAGTGCGCAAGCCAAAATTTGGACGTAGTCGGTAACTGTATGTAATGCTACTTTCATTCTCCTGTGATTTTGGTCCAGTGTTCATAATATGTTGTCTGATATTCTTTTTTCCGGTCGCTTCTCTGCTGTTAATGCATGTTTCCCACGTATTTAATATATTCAGAGTTTTTTGCAAATAACTCCTTATGGATGCGTCGGAGCGTTTTGGGCCAGATGATCAAAGTTTAAGAGGGGGCCGAGCTCTGTACTGTGGTGCAACCTAATCTGCGCAACATTGATCGGCAATCCTAATTTGCGCGATGGAAAAAAATCAACTTTTCTTGTAGTGGGTTTGAAAGCGATTTGAGCGCCGCATTCGATTGCTGAAACCGTGAGGATTCTAAAGATGTATTAATATTGTTTGGAGGTCGAACGGTTCCAGAGATATGGACTTGTAAAGTTACCCTAAGTATGTATTAGAGGTCGGCAGCGCGATCAGTCCAGTAGTTTTTAGTCGTCCATGGCGAGGCCAGTAGTACTCAATTTCTCTCAGAAATAGAGCAAAAATAGAGTGAACAGAAAAAGATAATTTAGCAAAAAACTGAGAAAGAGGACAGGACATTAACCTATCGATCACCACGAGCGAGCCAATGACAAAATTTGGAGATAAATTTTTGAATCTAACATAGCAAGCAATGTGAATATCGTATCGTACTAGCCATGAAATATAGGTTTAGGTTTCTCTCAACACTGTTGCACACTCAACCAATGGTCAGGGTCAAGTCATGAACGAACATGTTTCCATGTATTAGCATGAGATGAGTTTCCACTTAGTATTATGATGATGATAGAGAAAAGTAGGTAGATGAATGGCAAACGAACGTGAGAAACAATTCTACAATTGTTCTACAATTCTATAAAATTAGGAGATATCAAATATCTAAAGCTGCATAGATTCTTAGAATTTTGCTCTTTGGACCAAATCAATACGGAATGTCTACGTACGGGCGATTTCAGTAGGAAATAGCTGCCAGACGAACACGTGTTACTGGCACTTTATGTACCAAGGTGCATTCATACTTTTGTATTAGAAGATCGCCTGGCGACTTTTCTGTAGAAAAACTCGTTTAAAGTATGAAACGCGCCCAAACGCCGCGCGAGATCTTCCCCGCGGCGACGACAAAAATCTGCAAAAATGTAGTTTAAAAATTGAACTATTTTTGTCGCGGCCTTTTTTATGTTGAATGGCAGGAATGTGTAAAAAATATTGTTTTAGTGCGAAACGACTATAACAATGCAGGAGAGCACTGAACCGCCAGAAAATATGGAAGAAGCTCCTCACAAAAAATGTGTGTTGAGCAGAAAATTTTTATCCACTCGAAGCGACAGTTTTTTTACAGAATAGTCGCCTGGCGATCTATTTCTACACGAGTATGAATGCACCTTTACTTCACTTAAAGCCAAACACAGGTACCGATAACAAAATCAACAAAGAAAAATATCACGTTGTGTCAGTCAGACTGACGTTAATAGAAGCTACTGTGACTCTTGCTTGACTGTGAGCTGTGACTTACACTTGTTGACTCGAGAACCTAAGGGTATAATGCCAACCTCGACATACGTAGGCATGTAACGTTGAAACATTGAAGGTGATTAGAAAGGGGAAAGAAATTGGCGGGACTGCTAGCTTCGACAAAAAATGTGTTTTATTGGCACAACTAGAGAGCATATTCAGCTAATAACGTAGAGCCCGATCCAAGCGGTAACGGCGAAGTTAGCAGCCACGGCTAAGAGCATGCAGTAGAGATCGATTTTGTCCAGCAAGATGTTCCAGTTCTGCTGCAGCAACTGATTCTTGACGTGCATATCCAGCATCGCCCTTATTTGCTGCACACACTGGTTCAATTCGGCCAGAGCTGACGGCGCAATCGTCGCTCTGCTCAACTCGCTATGGTTGGAACCTCGGTTGTACCCCAGAAGCGCTGTTTCTTCCAAACTTTGGCAGGGACACCGATTTGTATTTGTATAGTTTTCATTCGCTAGACAGGTGACAAGTGGTTTGCTCCGTTACAAACCTTCAGTAACACAGGTAGCAGGTCGTATGGGGGTGAGATTAGCCCTGCCAATATGGGGATGGAGTGGGTTAGCCCAGGGAGGAGGTCTAAAATTTAAGAAAGCTCCGAAATGCGTTTTTTTGCATTTAATTAATAATAGACTAGAAATTTCAATTTTGGCCAAATGACGCGTAGTAGCTAAAAACAAGCATAAAACAGTCAGGCACTTAACGCCCTTTATGGTACCAAGGGTAGTGGCACCATATATGGTACCCCTACGTTTTGGGACTGTGGTGGTACCATATGGTCCGGTACCGGCACCATACATGGTACCCCCACGTTCGGCCACTGTGATGGTACCATATGGCACCCCTACCTTCGAATTGGTAACTGTGCCGGTACCATATATGGAGCCCACCGTCATGGGTAGGGGTACCATATATGCAGTGGCGAATTGAAAATTTAGCCATCAAAACGCATTTAAAAGGCATTCTGAGCACAAAATAGACAGTTTTGGTACATAATTCATTAGTTTCGCTTATTTTTGACAGACTTTCTCTTCTTACTTCCACCGCAAAGGAGGTGTACCCACCCTACACCCCCCCCTGGATACGCCACTGCATATGGAGCCGGTATCATATATGGTGACGGTATCATACGTATGATAACGGTATCATATACCAGCACCTTATGCCAGTACCATAAACGGCGTTAAGTGCCTGACTGTAAAATGGCAAAACGGCTTCTGAAAGACCTATACGTAAATTTTTTCCCTCTGGTTGGTTAGTTGCCCACGCAACCATGCCTACATATTCAAAACTTTATAGCCCAATTTGCAAAACTGTACATTCCGCTGCGGCCTTTACAAAAGAGAAAATCGGTGTCACTGCTCAGGGCTGCTTATCGATGTCTCTTTGGTGCTTTCATCAGTCCGAAATCTGTTTCTAGCGCTTACAGTGCGGCGTGGTCTTAGTGAAAACAGCCGCATCAACCAGTCGGGCACGTCACAATTGCGAGACAGCGCCCGCTCATGCACGAACATAACGCACACAGACAGCAGAATTGCAGTGGCGCAGATGGACAGTTCTATAAGAATATACTTGCCCAGCAGTGGCAGACCAGCCATGGACCGGGGCATCGAGTCGGCCACTATCTGCAGCATCACCGCCATCGTCAGCAAGGTGGTAAGACCGAGCGTCACTTTTTCCTGGCGCTGGCCGCCGGCGCTAAAAGGCGAGAACACGCCCACTGTGGATACGGTGGTTATGATGAAGGTGGGAATTACGATTACATACAGGTGATAGGCAGGGTTGCGCGAGAATTTTAGACGGAAAATTAGGTTGTCGAAGGAAAGTACGTCTGTCTTGCTCTGCTGTAAGTAGGAAGCGGTGGTTTTGGAGGCCGTAATGCCGGTCACTTTCCATTCGTCGTTCTGCTCGATTTCGTCAGGGTTCATGGTCACTGCCCAATCGTTCAGTTCAAGTGAGAGTTGAGAGACGTCGTGTGACCATGATTCGTACTGCAACGATGTGCCGTAGAGACAGAGAGAGGAACACCCAGCAGATTGAAGAGGAGCGAGTGCGCATAAAATTGACAGAAATTTACAGTTTTAGCATGTAATCTTTCATATTTTGACCAACTTTTTGTCTACCCACCTCCATACACGTAATAGGGGGTCCGGGCGTCTGCCCCCAAGGCCTAGGCAAGATCCCCGAAACAATTCCCCCTCCGATTTTTCTGGAAAGAATTTTTGCCATTTTTTAGAATTTTAAACTTGCTAAAATCGCTTTCAAAACAGCTCTTTTAACTGTATTTGAGCCCAAATTAGCGATTTTTTACGATTTTTGAACGCTTTTTAGTACCCAACCCCCTGTGGCGTATCCAGCATTTCGGAAAGGGCGTGTAAAATTTTGAAAGTGCCTGGTTGGGCCTAATTCATTAGTTTCTCTTATTTTTGACAGACATTCTCTTCCTACGTACCTCCACTACAAAGGGGAGTGTACCCGCCGTACACCTCCTGCCTGGATACGCCACTGCAACTCCCTTCTCCTAGAATTTGAGTTCAAACCCCCGGTCGGCGCCCGACCAACCCCCCTCACTCGGCGGATGACCTGTTACATCTACTACGTATAGTATGCCTACTGTACCTCCACCGGAAAAGGGTCCACTTCCGATGTGCGCGCTGCCGTTTCTTACCTGCAAATCACACTGCTGAACATCGAACGGCAAAGCGCTGACGTCCAGTTTGCATCTGACAGTGGAGATTTCGGGCTGATTCAGAATCACCGTGCCGTCGTGCGTCAGTCTTACATTGACTGCATCCAGCGGCTGCACCAGCTGCGCGCGCTCTGTAACGTCGTACAGTCTAACATCCGGCTTCCACACGCTGGAGTGGGGCACCGAGATGGCAGATATGTTAGCGAAGCTGCCGGGATGCCAGGTGAGACGGGAATCGCGCCAGAAGAAGGAGCGCCACTCGGCCAATTGAACGGTTTCCAGTCGCTCGTTTACTTGCACGATGTCGTTGATTACTAGACCGACGCGCACCTTCACCGGAAACTCGGCCGGTACGAATTTGTTGTAGTCTTGTTGAAGAAGATGAACGAACAGATTCTCTGGGGTGGTGCATTCGGAAGGCAGTACTGAGACGAGTAGCAGTAAGAACCGCAGGCGGCAGCCTTTTGTCATTGTGTGCGGTTATAGATTGACTATAAAAGTAGCGTTTAAAAGACATTTGCCTCGTTGATTAAGCCATAATCAGACTATCTGGTGTCGGTTAAATTGGCACGCTCTACTAAGTCGAGCTATTGGCTCGCTCAAACGTTGTCAAAGGTTGAGAGAGTTCAGATCGGAGGCTTTAGCTTTCTGCCGCAACTCTCTTATCTTTTTATGGGCTCGGTCAATATTTTTCAAAACTCAAGCCCAAAAGAGTCATTGCCTTGTAAAACAGAGAGAAACTATAAATCTTTCTGATTGTGCAGTGCAGTACATATTTGAAGAAAGTCAACTCACTTTTCCTGCGTTTAGATTTTAGTTGCAGACAGTTTACAGTATGCCACGGGCTGATCACAAAATACACCACCTACAAACTGTAAACTTCTTTTGTACGTATTACCAAAGAAATATTATATCGTAGAGGTAAGCGGACCAACTAGACTGAACGAGAGGCCGCTTTCCTAAATAAAAAGAAACAAACATGTACGGCCTCGTGTCGTACATAGTTGGTGTCATACTTCTAGGTAGGATCTAGAATTCCAGTAAACGTGTGAGTGCATCTTGTAGGTACATTCAGTATGACTGAACTAAAGTATGGAAAAGCATCACGGAAGGCAATTTACACGCAAAGACAGTATTAGCAAGCAGTTTCAAAGCACTCCAATTCAACTAAACTGAAAGCAGCACCTGTTCTGGTAATGGCTTATCTTTGTCAGCACACAGTTCTGCCGTTACTGCTCAATCTGTTTTTTCTACAAGCTAGTTGCATTTTGGCAGCACCATCGCTTCTATCTTATTTCAAGCCATTTGTCAACAGGACGGTCCTACTCAAAGGGTGTGTTGTGTTTCAGTTTCTGGATTTTCGTAGAGCATATAAAGCTACAACGAAATTTAGTTGGAAGCAAGAATGTTCGGTCTACAATTGCGCCTTGAACTGGCTCAGTGTGATGCGCACAGCCGACTACAACCAATCGGAATGGATGAGTTTGATTTCACCTTTCAGCTACGAGAACAAATCCAGTCCATCTTCTAAACTATGTGGACAACTCGATTTCTTGCCTCATTCGATTTTGTACCAAGTAGCTGTTAACAATTCTCTCGATCTTCAGTATGTTAGAGCAGTAGGAACGCTTCACAGAAGCGAAGTTTGCAGCAAACCGTGCACTTTTCGCTCTTTTTGGTCCTATTACTTGCACCTAGTGAACCTAGACTACTCCAGAGTGGTGAGCAATCATTACCATGCAATAGCAAAAAGAAGCTGGCCCTATCCCTGGCAAGAGGCACAACTGAAATTTTGGACCATCTTTCTGCACGGTTGTTTACTAATAATCCTACCGTTTTTGTTCATTCTAAATTTTTCTGTCATATCCAAAATGTTGTCGTCGAATTCAGGGGCAGCACTCTATTTTCATCTCCTCGAGTTAATCAGTGACTTTGCGTGTAACTTATTTTCCGTTTTTAGTGGTTTAAGAATTCCATTCGCATTTGACCTCTGGGTATGGCCTTGCATAGGAATTACAGCCTGGCGCTTTGCTTTCCAGCTGCTTAAGGATATGTTATTTTTTCTAAACCAGACATTCATATTGTATCTACTCTGGGATAGGACCACTGCACTGTCAGCTCCTTTCAAATACAACGCGTCGAATCATAGGAACCGAGTCAAAGTGCTGTCAAGATTCAGTTGCATCCTTGCTACTTTCTTCTACTTTCCTTTTGTTGTTCTTAGCCTAATCTGGTATGGACTGACTAGTTACTTTCTTGATCGGGGTCAAACCACTGCTGCTAATTGGATAACTGTACTTGCTTTCAACGGTTACAGAGGCCTAAATTTTGCTCTCCTAGCTGTCGCAGTGATAGTACAGTCAGTTTTTGCAGTTCGTTTGCAGTTGTTATGGAAGGAGTATTTGTACAACAACGCAACCACTCAAAGCCAATCAGAGCGAATTTCTAAAGAAAAAGATAAGCGTAGTCTGTTAGCGGGAGTTGTGGGTATAAATTTTACTGTTTTGCTGGTTAATATTTGTGGAGCAAGTTATGATATGTTGTACGTTGGCAGCCAGGCACATCGTTTTCTAGATTACTTTGGCGACTATCACTACTCAGTTTGGTACGGAGCTAAAGTGGCCCACAACTTTGTATTGCCTGTACTGTTTATGTTCAATGGTGTTGGCTGCATGTTTCTTCATATTATCTTCTCAAAGGCTTATCGTTGTGCACTGCGAACTACTATGTTCGGTCGTTTCTACAGTAATTCAGTGCAGCCTGTATAATCACGAACGTACGTATATACGCACTATTTAATCCTATGCTTAAAATAAGCACAATTGTCTTCTCTTTCAAGTTTCACGTGGATTCGATTTTCGAATAGTGATAAATTCTCTCTACTTCGAAAACACCTTATGCGAGACATTTTTTTAGTTTACGTAAATGGATTTTATGCTATGTTTTTCGCTGTCTGAATGTATGCAACAGTACTGTGCGTAAACGTTTATCAACCATCTCCCTCGATCTGTTTGTTTGTTTGTTTGTAGTGTTGGCTGTGTTGTGTTTATTCGTCTTCTAGTTTCAATGTCGGAAAGTCAGGAAGTCGTTGATTTAAAGCCACAGATTCCAGTAAGCCGATTCTCCATTTCACTATTCACCTCTCTGATGATGTTTTGCATTTCAGCATTCAGCGTTATTACAAGTGCAACCCTATGACCCTGAGGACCCGTGCCCTGTCAGTAGATTGACAAAAGATCTCCTGTGCAGAGTCTTCTCCTACCTCCCGGATCGCCCCAATAAACTGAACCAGCTATCGCAGGTGTGCCGTGCATTCGACCGCAACATCAGACGCAAACAAAGTTGGACACTCGGCATCGACCTCCGACTGTGCTTCGTCAACCGGATCTCCTCTGGTAGCTTATTTTCAAAAACATTGGTCAACTACCAGTGCACCGGTTGTTGTACATGTATGAATTAAAGAAGATAGATGGAACCGGTAGCAGATACATGTACAGTACCACCACTGTACCCAACTATACATTGACTATACAGACACAATAGATTCTCAACTTTTCTGTTTTTAGACCGAATAATCCAAATGTTTTCGAGCAGATTCGTGCCGCCTGTTCGACGTTTGTACGTCGAAATTGTAACTGCTCAAGCAATTAGCAACAAAACCCAGCTAAAAGACGACCTGATGCGACTGACCTCGACATTGCGTACCAACTTGTACAGAATAGAAGGGCTACAAGAGCTGAGACTGCAACTCTCGTTGCACTTGGCACACTATTTACGTGAGGACTGCCACGCCTTGTGTGGTGTGATCGGCCAAGTGCTATCCAGCAACGCCAATTCAGTGACAAGTTTCGAATTCCGGGTGATGGAAAATTTTCAAAGTGTTTTCTCACGAACCAAACTGTTGCACTCGCTCGACTTACATCTTGTTATGTGTGACCGGTTGCAGCGGCTCGATTACCCAGTTCACACAGTAGACGTAGACAGATTCATCGGTGTAATCAAAGGAAAACCGCTCAAAGATTTATCCATTGTCGTTTACAACGGCTCAAAAGTTGACGTCACCACAGAGGCAGTTAACATAATTAACGTGACTACCGGCACTTTAGACACACTCATTATTTATGCTATCGAAGGTGGAAGTACATGTATGGTCAACGTGCCACGATGTTTGGTGGAGTGCCATAGTGTAGTCTTGAGTAATGTAACCAAACTGACATTCGGATACTGTCGTGATGCTCGACCCTCGCCGTGGAAACAGGAGCTTTTTGACAAGTTGCCCTCCCTGCACTCACTTAAGTGTGAGGTTGACTGGTGCACCAAAGATACGCTCGATTCGGTACGCGTTTTTCTGACATTTTCTGCGCTGCATGGCTGTTTGTGTACATGCAATGTATGTTCGTACTTAGTATAACGATAATTTCAGGTACTGCAGATGGTATTCAGCTTCCTGACGCATTATGCCGACAGAGATCAGCCAGTGACGGCCCAGATTAAGATCTACCTGAACAAATCGCATCCAGACCTGCTGAGTAGTGTGCACACGTTTCTGGCGGCCGTTCACAGAGTGCGCACACAGTCAGAGAGCTGGAGAGAGATTCAACTGCCTGCAGATTACTCCGACGACCAAGACTATTGGACTGAAGACTACGACTGGACCATTACTAATCACAACGCCTCTCTACTGTTACAACTGATTGAACCGTTCTAGTAGTCAGTCACCTTTGCTTAAACGCTAATAAACTTCTCGACAGGATGGCACCGTTTTTGTAACCTGACTGAGTGGGAAATTCTGTGTATGAAAAAATCAGTCAAAGAGACAGACAAACTGTCAAGCTAAACTGGAGTAAGAATGAATTATGCGTTTGATAGAACTTGTCTTCCTCTACATGTTCGTGTTTTCACTGTTTTAACATCCCCATTCTTGAGATATTCAACCTACAATTTTTAAAATTCGTATTTGCGGTAACTAAATCCAAGCGTTTCTACTAGTGGTGAAAAGAACAGCTATAATACTTTAGCTTTAATAGTACTCGTCTTTCTCTTCAAGCCGATATATGTATCGTCCGTGCTTTAACGTTTTTTTTCGTTTTAAGGTGCCAAAAGCGCATTTCCAGGTGTTTTGGAGCTTTTTGAAATTCATGATCCCCTCTCTGGCCGGGTGAAACCCCTGTACCCTTGAAAGGCGCTAGTACGTTGAGCTTGAAGGTGTTAAGGATACGAAATCTTCCTTCTCCTCTTTCAAGTGAAATATACTTCAAACTAAGTTCAAATAAACGGCCTGATTGTATCATTAAACTTCATTTACTTGTTTGTTTGTTTGTTTGTTTGTTGTGCTAGTGTTTTATTGGTCTTCTAGTTTCAATGACCAAAAGGCAGAAAACGGTTGATTTAAACCTGCAAACTCCGGTAAAGCCAATTCCAATATTTTCACTGAACTCAGCACATATTGATGACGTTTGCTTTTCAGCATTCAGCATTAATACAAGTGCAACCCTATGACCCTGAGGAGCCGTGCCCTGTTAGTAGATTGACAAACGATCTCCTGTGCAGAGTGTTCTCCTACCTCCCGGATCGCCCCAATAAACTGAACCAGCTATCGCAGGTGTGCCGTGCATTCGACCGCAACATCAGACGCAAACAAAGTTGGACTCTCGGCATCGACCTTCGACTGTGCTTCGTCAACCGGATCTCCTCTGGTAGCTTATTTTCGAGAAAAAGTTTGCTTGAGTACCTGTTCAACAAAAAGCCTAGAAATCAATCTTTTCGGTGTCTTTTCCATACTCAAACATAAACTGTTTCGCATGAATCTGACAGATGTTGTAAAGTCTCTGAAAAGTTTCACAAATTTTCTGTTCTTTAGACCGGTTAGTTGAAATGTTTTCGAGCAGATTCGTGCCGCCGGTTCGACGTTTACACATCGAGATTGCAATTACTGAAGAAATTGTCAATAAAATCCAAATGAAGCACGACCTGATAAGATTGACCTCGACCTTGCGGGCCAACTTGCACAGAATAGAAGGACTGCAACGGCTGTGGCTGGAACTCTCCGCTCATATACTCTACTTGCGTCAGCAGTGCCACGCCTTGTGTGGTGCGATCGGCCAAGTGCTAGCCAGGAACGCCAACTCCGTGACAAGTTTCCAATTCTACATCGTGTCAAATGCTCTTGTGATTGTCTCCACTGAACAGACCGAACTGCTCAAGTCACTCGACCTGCATCTTGTTATGTGCGACCGATTGCAACGGCTGAGATGTGCAGTTGAGAGAAAATATGTAGACAGACTGATCGGTCTAATCGAAGGAAAACCGCTCACAGATTTATGCTTTTCCGTGTACAACAGCCTAAAAATGGCTGACGTCACCAGCGAGACAGCCAAGATAATCAGCGTGACTACTGGCACTCTGGACCGACTCAGAATTCCTGCTGTAGAAAATTGGGATATGGTCGACGTGCCACGATGCTTGCTGGAGTGCGATAGTGCAGCCTTGACTAACGTTACCAGACTGATATTCAGATACTCCCGTACTTCCCGACCTTCGCCATGGACTATAGACATTTTCGACAGGTTGCCTTCGCTGCACTTACTTGGGAACGGAGTTGGCGGTTGCAACAAAGAAACGCTTGATTCGGTACCGGATCCTTAATACAGTTTGTTAAAAAATGGAATTTACTTCCAGCGTTGGTTTGAGCAGCAGACCGACTTTTTAGCTGTCAGTCTCACTTGAAAAAGCAAGTAATGGGCGATCGATTGGGCACACCGAGCTTTGTCAGAAACTTCGCATACACTTTCCATTCTGAATACGAAGGAAGAACCTTGATATAGGCCATTCAGAATGCACTCGGTTTCTCTTTTATGCAAAAATTTTCGATTTTCTTAGATCCGTTTGTTTCTAGCTACTGTACTTGACATAGTCTTGGGTTTTTTCACTACGAAAACATGACACTGTGGTAGCAATTTGCAGATTTTCTGAGAAAACATTCGGCAAATGTGGGACGCTACCCCCATTAGCGGAAACCTAGTATATTATGTAACTTAAGACTTGAATCAAAAGTACGTCTAACTTGATCCTAAGGTTCATTCATCCCGAACCTACGTAATGTAGAAGCCTAAAACCTGACCACATTGCTGAATATAAGCCCTCGTTTCCAAATAAGTGAGGGGATAGTGTCACTGTATCTAAATCGGATAATCAGCGCGTCATGCATAAGTGAAATGCACGCCGCTTCCCTCGTAATTCGTCAGCGAAACCTAGCTTAGCCTGTACAGCCTTTACAAGCATTAACAATCTGAATAAGAGAAGAAAAATTGCAGTGTGCTTAAATTGCTCACTTTAGACTGTTACAGCACCCGACTCAGTAGTTTTCTTTTTTGCGGCAACCAGCTAATCGATCGGCCATTGATTTTCTTTCAAATTAGGCGAGAGCTTAACATCCGTCTGCTCTCACACATTAAGGTTGGAACTAAATTCTGATTTTTAGCAACCTGTATTTTCTGCGATGCGTTGCGGATTGTGAAAATGGAAGATTGTACTTGTATACTACATACAGTAGTTGATAATTTCAGGTACTGCAGATGGTATTCAGCTTCCTGATACATTATGCCGATAGAGATCATCCAGTGACGGGCAAGGTTAAGATCTTCCTGAACAAATCGCATCCAGACCTGCTGAGTAGTGTGCACACGTTTCTGGCGGCCGTCCACAGAGTGCGCAGACAGTCAGAGAGTTGGAGAGAGATTCAACTACCTGCAGATTACTCCGATGACCAACACTACTGGACTGAAGACTACAACTGGACCATTACTAATCACAACGCCTCTCTACTGCTACAACTGATTCAACCGTTCTAGTAGTCACCTTTGCTTAAACGCTAATAAACTATGTATCAGGTGGCACCTCTTTGTTGCCTGAATACGCCAATGTGTACGAATAAGTAGGACAAAGAGACAAACTAGGAAGCTACACTGGAGTAAAATACAAATGATTAACGTACTGCACGTGTACGTACACAGGTAACGCTAAGTATACGGCACGGACAGTAGACGGCATAAACAGTCATCGATTTCGCGACATTACATTTGGCACCTGGTACTCTGATAGTACTCCTACTTTCGAATTGGTAACTGTACCGGTGCCATAATATGGTACGACTTCATTCAAATTTCGTACCATATGTGCAATGGCAGTGATTCTTCAATTACTAACTCATTAATTGCAATCCAGGTACACGCCTGATCACATATGGTATCGGCACCCGTAGTCATCGGTAGGGGTACAATATGTGGTACCACCACAGTCACCGAACGTGAGGGTACCACATATGGTGCCGCTAGCTTAGGTATCGGTACCATACATGGTACCGACCTTATGGTGCCAGGCCAACACCATAAACAGCGTTAAGTCCCTGACTGTATTACTCGAGGCGATGTCTATACGTAAAATCACTATCACTCACTCAGTTGAACCTGTGACATCACATGGTATTTTTACCATATAAGGTCGAGAGAGCGGCGACTGCTTAAAAGTAGCCAGACAGAACGAAAACAATAACAACGAAAGACGATGATTAGAGTTCACTCTTCTTATCAGCAGGTGCGGCCGCTTTCCCAGGATAACTTTTGCTCTCCAACGTAACTTCTTCACACCTGTCTTGCTTGACCAAAAAGTCTTTGGCTTCCCAAGCCTGCGCGCCGTCTTTAAACATGAAGATCACCCTCTTTTCGTCTATCATAAATCTATAAAAAAGCCCAGTTCAGCCTAGTCTCCAAATTGGCTGCTTTTTCTCGTCTGGGCGCGCCTGCAGTGACAGGAACCGTTTTTCTGGCCGAATCTGATAATGTGTCAGCTTTTGCTTTCTCTGGCCACCAATTTTCTCAAATTCGATCTGCATACTGATTGGAGCGGCGTTCTGACTCATATTTCTTCCCTCCGCGTATAGTTTCCACGTAGCTACGTATGTACGTAAATGGTCAAGCCAGCGCGTGTCAAATTGCTTTGGGCCGTCAGCGGGAGTCTGTTTCATTAGAAACGTGGTAGGAAATTGGCTAGACACCCGTGCTTTTACGACCGACCGCTGTTGCTAAGTGCAGGCACGCGCGGTTCGGAGCTATGAACCTCAAGAAAATAGAGCTCATTAAGCGGCTTCTCTTTCTAAGCGAGTGCCTGGCCCCGTCAGGTGCGGACAAGTTTTTGGCTGAGTCATCGGCGGCCCACCGAATCTGTTTTCGGTCGGCCGGGCGGCGTCAAGTGATTTGAAGCGAATAAACAAGCTTTGTTTTACAAATCGCCGCTCGCATTAGCTTCGTTAAAGTGTCTCTTAGTGTCCGATCGATCGAGGCCGAAACAAAATCCCCGGACCGCTTCTTTTCTTTGAAGCATCCAGTTACGTCTACTGCTTTTCAGTGTGAGAGTTATGGCCATCACAGGATTGGACGTGTGCGGCCTGTGCTTAGCGGCCGCTTCACTGCCCGTATACGGCATATTTCTGTTCGTGCTTATAAGGAACAGACAGAAGGAGCCGTTCTGTACACCCTTCTTTACCTACTGCTTATGGCAGGGCGCCGCCGATTTGGTGATGTGGACGCATCATGAGGTGATCATGAAATTCAGAGCGTGGCACTGGTTCGGAGTGGGCAGGTTGTTCTTGGCGCACCCAAGAGGCTGGCTGCCCACCTACTGCGTGATGAGTCTCTGGTATTTCGGCAATGCGCAAATGTTTGGAGTGATCAATATCGCCATTAACCGCTTCACTGCACTAACGTTTCCCACCAAATTGGTATGCTATTGTCTTTCAAAGCTAAGTAAACTCTTGAAATTAAGCCAGTTGAGCAAATTAGTGAAGTCTAGGAAGCATTCTAATTAGTTCTTGCAAAAACACTAAAAAAAGACAGTGCAGAAGGAATACGGAATTAGGCAATGTTTTGAGGAATACAAATCAAATGTACGCTACAGTAGTATAAATCGACGCTGTTTAGATGGTTTCTAAAGTAGAGACTATGTAAAAGAAAATAAAATAAAGCGAGGTTTCAGGTGTGGACCAAGAACAGAGTTAGATGCTGCATCCTGATGCAGTGGCTGTTGCCGTTTGTTGTAGTGGCGCCGATGTTCGGTACCACCTTCTCCTTTCTCACCAACAACAACACCAACTCGGTTCTGCTGAATTTCGACGACCTCAACTACCGAAACGTAAGTACCTACGTACAGTATGTTGGACTTGCCTACCATACACAGAATGCCTGGCTCAACCAAAGCGGCCTTGCACTTTTAATTATTGGGGACCATCCACTTCCGACGTTAAGCTAGAAAAACAAAAAATCGACCTAAGAAAGAGCGGAAAAGCAATAGAGCATGAATAAAACTGTTAACAATGCGTCTAAAATTAGTTTTTCAATTACACAAGTGTCCTTCCTCGCCCAACCAATATTATGTGTAAATAACTGTTACTGAGCGTTTGTTCGGGTTCCTAAGTTCCACTGTCGTTTCGGACAGCTCTTATTAGAGCCTTTGACTGGAGTGCCCTGCCTACAAACCTAACTTCCCTTTGCTGTCAACGGCAGCTCCGGTTCGGTTTCCATTAATTACTAGCATTTCGGTTGAAGGGGTGATAAATTTTAAACCCTGAAGGGGCTGATAGGGGTTGAGGGGATGGCAAGCCAAAAACTCCGATTTTTTACTAAAATTAAGGTTTTAGGCCTATGTTTCGGTAAAATAGGCTCATTTACACCTAATCTTGGCCTACTTTTATCATAATTTTCTACACAACATTCTTCCTAAAATTCCTGAGGAGGCCTGGGGGTAGGTCAGAGCCTGAGGGGTTCAAGCGCCCCTCAGCCCTCCTTCTCCATGTCTGTCTACTAGCTGGGCTGGGTTGGACTGTACGTAGTTTCAGCGCTACTACGCCTTCTTCGGCATATGTCACGGTATCCTGGGCAATCTGTTGGTCAGTCTGCTCTACATAATCAGCTTCTACAACGTCTGGAAGCACCGACAGTCTGTGTCGCGACACATGAGTGTGTCGAGTCGCGAGTACAGCGCCAGTCCGCCGTGGGTCAGTAAGACTGAGCTGCGTCTGGCCTTCTCCGGGCTCATGCTCTTTCTGGTGATCTGTCTTTACGCCAGCTTTATGCTGCTTTCCACCACAGCCGCCTCCAGCCGCGACAAGTACGCGCTCAACCGGTACACTCGGTTGGGCTTTCTGGCTAATGACTTGGCTTGTCTGATGAATCCGTGGCTGTTGCTGTGCATGAGTTTGCCGGTAAGGCAGCACTTCGTGTCACTGTTCTACTGTGGCAGGCGGCAGGCTAATGACATTGCGTGTCCGGCTGCCTTATTGAACGCCGACAGCCCGCAGTACGTGTGAGTGTGAACGACCAAGATTCTGATCAATTATGCATTTGAGTAGACGGGATACTGTATTGTATGTATATGTACTATGGAGAGAAATATATATTTTTTACGTACCGCTGAGCATCAATATGAGCGTTGTAGAGGCTGGTCTGCCAGAGGCCGGTTACGTCCTCCAATTCTTGGTGGGACGGATTGCCTGAAAGAAATCACAAGTCAAAACTGACCGAATTTTATTTTACGTACAAAATTGGGCGTTGGCGTGTTTGTGTGCATGAGTTGTGTCTAGACGCACACAAAGACCGGCTAATGTTCCCTCAGCGGAAGCAGTGATTTTAAAAGGATTTTTAAGCAAACATTACTGATTGCGCTATTGTAAAGTCAAAATGCGCTCGATAGTTAACGAGCTCAAAACGCTACGTGCTACCGACTGCGGCTAAAACTAACTTCAGAGGAGTAGTGACCAAAATAGGAACGCTTTTAGCCCTTAATCATTAATTAAACGTTTATTTCGCTTAAACTCAAATTTGTGCTTAATTGAGACTAAGACAGCCGCTGAAGAAGACAACCAACCAAACATCTTGTCTTTTTAACTTATGTACGTAGGACACATTTCTTTTTACCGTCATTATGCCATGCGTAAATTTTGACCGAAGGCTGAAATTTGGAATATAGGTGCCAAAATTCGGGGAATTTTATGTGTCAAAGTTTGGTGCACTAGGCTTGACCCAATCCCAAGAAATTAAAAAAACCTGAAAGTTTTTTAATTTCGAAACCAAAGGAAATAATGTTAAACATGGACACTTCGTTTTGCTGTAATTTTGCTGCGAATTTTCGCCTAATGATATGGAATTAGGAGAGTATATGCACATAAAATACCCCCAAGCTTAGCAGATATTCTCCAAATTCCAGGCCATTTGGCGAAAATTTGCAGAAATTACAGCAAAAAGAAATGTGTCCATTTTTAACATTATTTCGTTTGGTTTTAAAATTAACAAATTTAAGTTTTTTTTAAATTTCTTAGGATTGGGTCAAGGCTGGTGCACCAAACTTTAACACATAAAATTGCCCGAATTTTGGCACCTATGTTCCAAAATTCAGCCTATGTATTTGGTCAATATTTGCGGAAATTACAGCAAAAAGAAATGTGTCCATTTTTAAGACACCCTGTACTTTTGCTCACCAGAGACAGCGGCGAATAACATGACCGATTTTCCCTTTTTAGACTGTTGTAATAAGGCCTCTGGGTTGTTCGGATCAACTTTGCTTAGGTCCAACGGCGGAGGTTTCCTCATATACTCCGGTAGTTCATCCTCCTCTAGTGGTTCCTCATCTTTCTAAACCTACTACTGTAACTCAATGCCAGATAGGAAAGAACCGATCTATCACCTCCCACTGCTCGTATAGCCGTTCCAGATCGGCATCGCTGAACTCTCTCGGGTCCTTTTTGCGCTTCTGTGACTCAGCGCAGTAGGCCAGCACACAAAAACTTGCAAACAACAATGCAACAATCCGATAATTCACAGCCGTCATCAATCTGGCCAAGGCAGTTTAGTTCAGTTCGGTTAGTCAGAGTAATCGATCGAAAATACTGTCGACAGGCGGTACCTGCAATTCTAAGCAAAACGCCACCAGACGATTGGCATTATTTATTCAGTAGTACAAAAGTTTCGGACGCTAAATAACGGCCGTTTTGTTTATGAGCTGAGCCGGCAATCGACACGTCAGCACACTGGCACCAAACACACTCACGTATCCATAGTATTTAGCTAAACGCGCATACACAATTAATTCAATAGCTACACACTTAGATTTACAAATCAACAGAGACCCAGCCAGGACGTGTACAAAAAAGGATAGGCCTAGCCGCTTAATGCCAACACACGAGTTTGAAAAAAGATAGTCATGGAAAGTACACACAGACATTTAGACGACGACTAATCGGCCAAGAATAACTGCTGCTCATTGTTAGTCTGCGTGTGCGACGTAACAAACGAGCTCTCAATAAAATCGATCAGCGACGTCTGCGTGAGCGCATCGGTGAGAACGGCATCGTTGAAGACGGTCTGCGTGTGCATGTGTCTCAGAAACTCCTCCAACTCCTCGTCGCTGGTCTGCGTGTGTTGCGTCACTGACTCTTCCATCGCCACCTGATTTAGAATTTCGTCGATGCCCAAATCGGCAGTCACCGATGCGTCGCGACAAAAATCTGCATACTGCGGCGGCGGCGCGAACTCAAACTGTTCAATGGTCGGGGCGGCGCTCAGATCGCACTGCACTCCCACTGATTTGCAGACCACTTTGGACGGACGCGGCGCTATTGGACGGAACTGAGGGGCGGAGACTGCCGGCACCACGCCCACCAAAATTATTGGCGGCTGAGCAGGCACTTCCGGCGCAACTGGTTGTTCCTGTTGTTGTTGGTACGGCCGGTGTTTGCAGATTTTCTCGTGATAGCGTTGGTCGCGTTTTAAGCTGAACTGACAGAGCTGACAAAACGAGCACTCGTAAACTTTGCGACCGTGCACTTTGCGGAAATGCTGCTTCAAGGCGCGCCAACTGCCAAAACAGAGCTCGCGACGACTGTACTTGCAGCCGTCGGTGGGACAGACGAAAACGACGGCCGGGGCGGGGCCTCGGTCGCGGTGAAAGAGGCGCCAGTGAGCTTGCGAGCGAATCTGACCGTGCGACTTGACCAGATGCATAGAGAGAGCGGCGCAATTGTCAAAAGAGGCGTTACATAAATGACACTGGGTCTCGCTCTCGGCTAGTAAATCGGCTTTGGTTGGGTAAATAAAGTGCACTTCCATATTAGTCAGTCCTCCAAGACACGCTCCAACTTCAAGCCGTCTAGATAGCGAGCCAGCAGTTGACGTCGCTTGCTTACGCTCTCGATGTCCTTCTCCAACTTGGCCACGCCCACTTTCAAATCGTCGAGAATGGCGGAGGCGAGGTTCTCGTGCTCGAGAGAGCAGTCGCCAACGATCTTGGACAGATACTGCCGCACCAGCTGCTTGGCTCGCTGCTCCGGCCACATGCAACGCCAATGCTCCTCCTCCTGCACCAGAGAAAAGCTTCAGAAACGCTATTAAGAGACAGTTATGAGCACTAATGCAGTCTGGCACTTAACGCCGTTTATGGTACTGGCACCATATATGGTGCCGGTACCCAGGTAGGCTTCGTGCGGCTTTTCTATAGCAAAATTCCCTGACTTTTCCATACCATGGAGTACCACATAAAACAGCACTTTCTAGCTGTATTTCAGCCCAAATTAGCGATTTTTGACGATTTTTAGCCGAAAATTGCGATTTTTCAACTTTGTGAGCGTTTTTTAGTGCTCAACCCCTTCCCAAATTTTGGGCTCAGACCTCCTGGCCAGCGCCAGACTCACAAACACCCCTTTCGGCGGATGACCTGTTAAATGTATGATAAGCATGCATATAACCGTGGTCTGCTCCATCGGGACCCCGAGAGATTCTTCCCACACCCGATTGAGATTTTTCTGACAAGAAATTTTTCCACAAATTTCCGGGGGCCTTTTTATAATTTCAGACACTAAAATTGCCACTAAAACAGCCCTTGTAGCTGTAGTTGAGCTCACTTTTTATAAATTTTAGCCGAAAGATTATTAGTAAGTAATATTTAACGTTTTTTTACATGTTTTAGACGAAATTTATGATTTTTGGGCGTTTCTAGTCCCCTACCCCTCTCCCAGGCGTTCCGAAAATTCTACCAAAAATTGCTGCACCCACCACATGTTTCGTTACCGATTACTAGTGGGTAGCGGAGTAGAAACTGACCTGCTCTTTAGCGTCACAGTAGCAAGCCTCGAGAGTGCGTTCTCTGAACTCCAAGTTAATTTCCGGCAGCACTTTGTCCTTCAGCAGCTCATAGCAGATGCGCCGAGGGTCCTCGGACATTGCGAAAGCTCATTCAAGTAAATACCAACCTGATATACAACCAGTTACGTTCTATCACAGTCGGGCATTTAACGCCATTTATGGTACCGACACCATATTATATGGTACCGGTACCTAGGCTAGTGAGTGGCACCATATATGGTACCGTCACCATATATGATGCCCCAACGTTCGGGGCCTGTGGTGCATACGTGTACGTGTACTAGGGGAGTTTGGGGGGCTACCCCCTAGCTGGAAAGGCCAACCCCTCATCTCCCAGACAGGTCAAGGGACGCCCTGACCCAAAAATACAAGTACTAGTAGTGGCTCCAGTACTAACAAACTGACTCAGACATCATTGATTTTTTAGCCTAAACTTCGTTTGAAAAACCTTTGGAAACCGAATTTGGCGTTTCCACAGCTGGTATTTAAGAGAAATCGGTGTTTTTGGGAGCTATTTTTGTCATTCTTTGCTTGTGTCTAGCTGTAAAACGCTATTAGGCAGCTTAAAATAGCGTTTTTTAGCGTTCATACTGAAAAAAACGTGCTAAAAACGCATTTTCAGGCGTTTTGGTGCTTTTTGAAGTTTTAGACCCCCTCTGGGCGAAACCCCCAGCTGAGAGAAAACCCCAATAAATATTTCCCCTGGTCGGGCCGGAGATTTTAAATGTATGCTGTAGTGGTACCATATTATATGGTGTTGGTACCATAAACGGCGTTAATCGCCTGACTGACTAACTGCACACTCAGACACTTAACCCTTTCGACATAACCAGTCCTTTCCGAACAACAAACACGTACGAACTTGAACACCACCAGCAATAAGGACCAAACTGTTCGCCTAACATTTCTGTTCGTCTGATAAATTATAGAAACGCTGATCAACACATCAAAGAACGCAACTTTATATTTTGTTCGTGCTTAAAGCCACTTTTGTTAGCCCTTTCAAACGGACTAGAGTGGTTTCGAAAAGGACTAACCGTTCCTGCAGGACGCATTCCACACAAGATAGAAGATATGGAAACCATAGGCAATGCCAGGCAATGCACAAGAGATAGTGACTAACAGCAGCTAGCAAACCAGAGTTGAAGCAGAAATTTATACTGCCTGAATATATAACAAATAAACTAAATCACAAGTGCACTACAGTTTAGTAAATAAAGTGACGAATCAGCCGGCCGTAAATTCAACTGCGCACGGTCTGGCTGGGTCTCCCAAATAGGTGTTGAAGCACAGAACCACCCACTTCACCTAAAACCACTTTCTATTTTACCACGAAACGCACCCTCACACATTGAAAGGCTCTGCAAAGAGCGCGGGTGTGTGTTGAGCTGTAACAAACAAACAAACAAACAAACAAACAAACAAACAAACAAACAAACAAACGAGGAGTATGTAGGTACCTCTTCCAATTTGTCGGCGTGTCTTTCTTTCATGTGCATCTGGGCGAACTCGAGACTGGTGAAGCGCTTGAAGCAGAGACAGCACTTGGCCATTCCGTCGGGCACGCTGATTATGTTGGACTGGATGAACCGCTGCAGCTCGGTCGCCTCGTCCCGCTTGCCCAGCAGCTCCACGTGCTCCTCCGCCAACCGACGCTCCTGCGGCAACAGCCACTTCAGACGCTCTTCGAATCTCAAATACAATTCTCGGCTAGTGTCTGGAGAAAATTGGTAGCTACGCTTCGAATTGACTTTAGCGTCACAGAGAACAGCCGCCAAATCAGTAGGCCCCCGCTAAATTTGCACAACCGCCTAGTCATGGACTAGCATTTCGGCTGAGGCATACATGGGCCGCGCGGGGTTATGGTGGGATTTGCCCCCTCCCCTCGCCGGCCAAAACCATCCCTTTGGCCGGCCGCACCCCCCTCCCGGAGGGAGAAAATTTTCGCTTATTTATTTAAGGCAAAATAGGCGCTTTTTGGACTTCCGGGACCCCCCGCCGGAGATCTCCAGACCCCCTCCGGCCCATGTATGGGCTGAGGGGTGGTAAATTTTCAAATCCCGAGCAGGTAGCGGTGGCTGATGGGGTTTGAGGGGATGGTAAGCAAAAAGTCCGATTTTTTTACTAAAATCAAGGTTTTTAGGCTTATTTTTCGCTAGAATAGGTTGAAATAAGATATTCTGAGCTGATTAACACCTAATCTAGACATAATTTCATCGTAATTTTCCGTACAAAATTCTTCCTAAAAATTCCTGAGGGGTAGCGGCGGCATGAGGGGGTAGCTCAGAGCCTTAGGGGGTCAGCCCCTTACCCCTGTCTTCCACCGCCAATCTATGAAGAAACCCGGTGAGGAGGTGTTTTATGGCCGAATATGGGCAGTAGCTCACTTTCTAATATAGGAAGCGAGTCGCTTAGGCGTTGCCGTTTTGGTCGCGGCGCCTCTGATGGTGAGCGTGCCGATGCGTCGCGGATGGTCGTCTTCAGTCTCGTAGAGTTTACATCCGTAGTAGTCGACCGAGTGAACCACCCGCAAGTACAGAATCAGTCGGTCCAACACTCTGGTCAAGTTGTCGTCTCGGTCCACCTGACAAAACAGCCAATCAGCTTGGTGGCTGAAACCACGCCTACTAACTAACTAACTACCTTTCCAACCACGACTTTGCTGGGCTTGGTTGGATCGTCCTGACCGCTCTCCATCAACTGGTGCAAATGATAAGCCAGACACTCGTCAAGATTTATTAGCAACGGGTTGACTTTGGGTGGACCTTCCTCTTCCTATAATACTGCCACTTAATATAGAGAAAGATTCTCGCTATAGAGTACGTACAGGACATCGATACCATCATACACACATGGGCCGGAAAATGGGTTCGGGCTAGTCAAAATCTGAAAATTTGGCGGTGGGCCTACCGGTATGGGGGTTCGCGGCCATTTTTGTGGGCGAAGTAAGGAAGAAAAGCCGACTTCAAGCGTGTTGGGGTCGTTTGGAGGTGGGTAAACCTCCAAGATGCCCCGGCCCACGTATACCATTATATCCTCCATTCGATAGGCTTCGTGTGTCGGCGAGCATACAAGGGCATTGTCGGCAGCACAGAGTTGGATAGCCAGCTTTGCATGCGTACGTACTAGCTGTCCAATCATAATTGTTCGGCTCAAAATACAATTTTTTCGCTAGAATTCGCAAAGATCTAGTAAAAAATTGATTTTTCGACAAAAAATAACAGATCTCTAACGAAATTTCGTGCGTCAATCGAACTGCATCTGATAATCAATCGCTTCCTGGCAACCTTAGGCCGATTTTACTGTCCCCCACTCTCATACATGTAACAGGTCAACCGCCGAAGGGGGAGGGGGTTGGGAAGGTCTGGCGCCGGCCAGGTTAGGGGTCTGAGCCCAAATTTTAGGCACTAAAAACGCCTAAAAATCGTCAAAAATCGCTAATTTTCGGCTAAAAATCGCTAATTTGGGCTGAAGTACAGCTAAAAAGTGCTGTTTTACAAAGTGATTTCGGCAATTTTTGTGTCTGAAATTGCAAAAAATCGCAAAAATTTGCTCAAAAAATTACTTGCCAGAAAAATCGGAGGGGGCTGGAAAAATCGTCTCGGGGGGGGGGGGGTATAGCCTAAGTCGGCTGGGGGGGCAGACCCCAGACCGGCTGTTACATGTATGCCACTCTACTAGGCCAGGTAGGAGGGACGACGGACAAAAGTCACAGCTACCGTCTGTTCTTCAAGCGGCTTTTCGTTCCAGAGTCCAAATCTGCGATCCAGGAACTCAATCAAACTTTTGCACAGCTGAATATCCCTCAACACCACCGACTTATCGGCACACAATCCGTCCACAGTAGCCAGTCGTCTTGTAAAGTCTCTGTACTCAATCAACACCAACGCCGCGCCCCTCACTCTCGTGCCTCTGATCTTCCAGAGAATCTTGGTCAGATTGGCATTGTACCAGAAGGAAGCTATAGCCTGTCGGAAGAACTGGTTGTTGGGGTCTGGCGGCGACACGTGCAGTCTGAGAAATCCGCCGTGTGCGTTCTCGCACAGTTCTTCTATCTCGGCTCTGGTGGCGCTGGGCGGAACGTTGCGAAAGAGGACGGCGCTCACTTTGTGCAGGTTCATCTCCTCCAGCGCTTTCGGGTTGACCACGCGCGACACGAACACACCCGAGCCGACGTACTCTGTCTTCCGCTCGACCGCAGACGACTCGACCATGTCGGGCAGGTCGGACACGTCCAGAGAGCCGTCGGTCTGGTGCTCCTGGATGTAGAGACTGTAGTCTTTGGCGTGCTGCATCACCTCCAGACTCTCGGCTGTTGGCGCCCCTTCCTCCTCGTCTGCTGCTTGCTCCTGCAATTTGATCAGTAATCTTAGGTGCAGCCACTTTGGTCATCTGATCAATGCACTACACTAGCTCCTTTACATTCGTGTCACAGTCAGGCACTAAGGCCGTTTATGTTACTGGAACCATATCTGGTGATGGTATCCCTACCTTGGTATTGGTACCCGCACTGGTACCATGGTACCACTTCGTTCAGATTTCGTACCATACACAGTAGTGGTACCGGCACCCATGGCAGTAGGAGTACCATCATACATGTAACAGCTTCGAGCCGACCTGGGGTAGGGGGTTGGGGGATTTCGCCCAGAGGGGGGTCCACATTTCAAAAAGCTCCAAAAACACCTGGAAATGCGTCTTTACCACGTTTTTTCAGTAAGGACGCTAGAAATCGCTATTTTACGCTGTCAAATAGCGTTTTAGACCTGAAAACAAGCAATAAATAACGAAAAGAGCTTCCAAAAACCCCGATTTCTCTTAAATACCAGCAGTAAACGCCAAATTCTGTTTCCAAAGGCTTTTCAAGCGAATTTTAGGCTAAAAATTAGTGATTTCTGAGCCAGTTTGTAGTACTGGAGCCACTACTAGTACTTGTATTTTTGGGCGGGGGGTCCCTTAACCTGTCTCGGGGGGTGAGGGGGTTTGGCCTTTCCAGCTAGTGGGTAACCCCCTGTACATGTATGGGTACCATATATGGTGCCAGTACCATAAACAGCGCTAAATGCCAGACTGTATCATATGGCAGTCGCAGAGGCACCAATATGGTACCAGCCATACAGTAGAGTTGTAAAAAGTTTTTTGCTTTTCCGAGAAAAATCTTATTTCCAACTTTTTTCGTAGCAACAAATTTAGCATTTTAGTGATGTAAATAAGCATGCATCAAAATCCGCTGTAAAAAAACAAAAGCTTCAATTCAAACAGAAACAAAAAGTTCGCTTCAATTCAAAACAGAGTATTACCACATAACAGTCGATATTCCTTCTACCTGCAACATCGCTTGCACAGTAGCTAATCCGCTTTAAAACCTATACTCAGACTTACAACAGGCACACAATTGACACAACTGAACTGCAACAACTATCTGAGTCCAAATTCGACGAGCTTCCAAAATTTACTTCGAACAAAATAAAAGATTCTGAAATGGGTCTTCAAAAAAGCTGTTAGAAACAGTATTTTCTGTACAAAAGAAAAGCCTAACAACACTGTAACCCCACCCACACACTGATTATGGCCAGACCACCAGTTACCACCACCAGGCGATTTTTGAACCCACGCAAAAAGTTTCTCTTTGACTGACGCAATTATTATAATTTCAGATACGAAATTGCAAAATCTGTTTGTAAAACATTGATTTTTAGCTACAATTGAGCCGTATTAGTGATGTTTGGCCCGAAACTACGATTATAGACTATTTATTTGCAAATTTCAGTCAGAGCTCTACCACGTCCTCCCGAATTTTGGGCTCAGAGCCCCAACCTAACTCTCCTCTTGGTCCTGCCGAATGCCCGTTTATGTGTTGGTAGCTACAACCGGAAACACAAGGGTGCCGTACGCAGCTAAGTGCCAGACAGTAGAAACAAATCAGCCAGTACCTCTTGCGTCCTGCCTTGACCCGGCGCTTTGCCCAGCGGCTTGTCTTCTTCGTCAGAACTCGACTCATCCTCTTCCGCTTTCTCGGCAGCGTAGGACTCCTCCTTTTTCTAAACAAACCAGTCTAACCAATCCATAATAAAATTGGATAAACAAAGCAAACGACAGTCATAGAGGCGTAGATAAATTTTTGAAGGCCAAAAAAGCTTTTTTAGCTTGTAGGAGATGCTTTAGCTTGTATGAGATGTAGGGATAAGAAGCAACCTTGAATACAAAAGCTGATACTTTGGTTCAAACATTGTGTTACAGCATACATGTAACAGGGGGGTCTGGGGGGTCTGCCCCCCCCCCACCCGACTTAGGCCAGACCCCCCCCGGATGGGGACACCCACCCCCCCCCCCGAGACGATTTCACCGACCCCCCTCCGATTTTTCTGGCAAGTAAATTTTCGAGCAAATTTTTGCAATTTTTTACAATTTCACACACAAAAATTGCCAAAATCGCCTGCAAAACAGCACTTTTTAGCTGTATTTCAGCCCAAATTAGCGATTTTTGGCAAAAATTGCGTTTTTTTCGATTTTAGAGCGTTTTTTAGTGCCCACCCCCCTCCCCCATCGGCGGATGACCTGTTACATGTATGTGTTACAGCCAGAGAGCCGATATTCTACCTGCAGCATATCTCACAGAGTGGCTGCTGCCCTTCGAAACCTATTTTTTGGCTGGCTTAGAATAGGCATGAAATTGACAGAACCGCACTGTAAATGTATATCTGAGGCTGAATGCAGCGATTTCCCCACAAAATACCCATACTTTAAATAAAATAAAAAAAATTCGAAATGAGCCTTCAAAACGTTTTTTCAAAGCCTAACAACACAACTAAAGTCAGTCCACCTCTTCCAGTACGTAGTCGAGTTCGGACAAGCAGGCGATGTCTCCCTCGTCTCCGCCCTCGAACACCACCATAAGGGAGTCGAGCAATTTGCGCACACGGCGCGACTCTTCCAGGTCCAGCGGCACCTCCAGGTAACCTCGCACCAGCAGCTGCATAAACGCGTCCAGACGCCGCTTGATTCGCTCGCGCCGTCTGCGCTCTCGCTTAGTCTTCAGCATCGGATGGTACTGCTCTGCAATCACTTCTCACCCACCACATTAATCAAGTCACAACAGTCAGGGCTTTTCTCCACATACGGTATTGATTAAAGTCGAAATATGCATGACATAAAAACCTTTTGAAAGTAGC